>JACDJE010000164.1:1442676-1504123 GCA_016647715.1 Pavo muticus | reverse complement strand
CGCGGCCATCCCACCCCGCCCCGCGCCCCTTCAGCCCCGGATGGGGGCGCACCGCACGGTCACAGCCCCAGGCGCGGGGCCGACAGGAGCACCCCCAGGCGCAGGATGGCGGGGCGGCTCAGCGCGCTCCCTCCGCCCGGAGGCGGGCGGCGTTCAAACGGCCGCACTGCACCGCGCCCGATTGGCGGCGTGGGGACGGCCACACCCCCGGGCAGGGACAGCGCGGGGAGCGGGAGGCGCGGGCGTCGTTACGAGGGGGAGAGGGAAATGAGGGAGGGAGAAAACCAGCTCCAGAGGGACGGGGGCTGCAGGGCTAGGGCCGCCGCCCGGCTCCGCGCTGCGCAGGGCGGGAACTGCCCCCGCCGGACGGCCCCGCTCCCGCCCAACCCCCCTCCTTTCCTCACTGCCACGGGTGGGACGCGGCGGCTGCATCCTGCCCAGACCCACCCCGCGCCGGGCCGGCCCGGACGTCCTTCCTCACCGCCACCGCCACCGCCCGCCTCGCACACTCCTCCCCGGGCGCGAAGCACGGCCGCCACGCTGCCCGCCCCACTCACCGACTTCATGGCCGAGGCCATGTCGTCGTATCTCTCCGCCTGCTCGGCCAGGCGAGCTCGCTGCAGCAGCTGCTCTCGGTCCCCCATGGCCGCTTCCGTGGTGGCTGCCGGGCTGGGCACTGAGCCCCTCAGACGGTGAGGAGAGGGGCGGGGGTCCGCGCCTCGGGACGCGCGGGCGGTGCTAGGATATGAGCGCGTGTGGAGAGCGCAGCGCAGCCGCCGCCTCCCGCCCGCTCACCGGGCGACCGTTAGGCTCGCCGCGCCTCACGCGCCGGGCGACGGTTGGCGCCTCGCGCTCACGGGCTGTAGCCGCGCGCTCGCTGCGTCCCCTCGGCGCCGCGTGCAGCTCGCGCCTCTCCGCCCGGCTCGGAGCCTCGCGCTGCTGCCGCCGCCTGCGCCTGCGCGCTAGGAAGGCAACGAGGGGGCGGAGCCGAGGAGACTGCAGGGGAGGGGAGGGGGGCGCTGCTCCCTCGCGTTCTATTTCTAGGTGACGTCACTTGCTATAAATAGCCATCCCGGGGCGCCGGCCGGGGGGAGGCGCATGCGCGCTGCGAGTGCTGCATTTTACTGCTGCAAAGGTGGAGGTGGGCGGTGGGCATTGCGGAGCCGGGCGGCGCCCCGCAGCGCGGATCTGTGCGGCCCCGGGCGCGGCTGCTCGGCTGCGGTTCCGGCGCGCTGTGAGGGGTGGGAGCGGCGGGCGCAGCCCGGCTCTGGTTCCCATCCTCAGAGCTGCCGCTACATTCGGCTTTACCCGTGTCTTGCTTTTTAATAGTTGAGCTCTTTAAGACATCGAGCGGCCGTACGTCAAGATCGTCGCTAAGGAACAGCGCCGCGCAACGCGCTGCCGTGTGCAGGGCTGGCGGTGAGCGGTGCACGCCCGGGGCTCCGTGCAGCACTCAGCGCTCCGTGCCTGCCCTGCCTGCTGCCGTGCAGTAGTTCCATAGAAAACGGATCGCCGAGTGTTTCTAAAACCACTCGCTCACCCACTGAGCTAGAGAGCGTGCGTTAATCCAGCAAATACATGTGGGTATATCCACGAAAACATTTTCAAATTGTGTTTTTTTCCTTTTTTTTTTTTTTTTTTAATTGAAGCTTCTGTATAATGGCTATTTACCAGTCTAAAGCATCTCGGAAATTCCCAGCTCTGAATGCACACGGTGATACGTAACATCACTGACCTAACAGCAGCCAGGTGGAAGTTGGAGCCTTCAGCTCAGCAGCACAGCAATGTAGCATGAGTTGATGGTTTGTCCGGGTTGCTATCCCAGCAGGCAGTGCACATCACCTTATTTGCTGAGGGCTGCGTCGTGAGCCTTTTCTTTATGGGGAATTTACATGTCACCACTCCATGGGCTGCTGTTCAGACTCTGGCTTGCAGTGGTGGAACCATGTCTCATCATCAGGAATGATACAATCCAGGAAACTGTCAGGTTCAGCCTTGTATTTGTTCAATGGGTCCTACTAAGATTGCATACACTTTTCTTTCTGTTCCTGTGTGCTCATTTGTAGGACACACCTGATGCAAGCTTTGTGATATTCCAATGCATTCAAGCCAGTATTCACCTCCACACACAGTTCCCTCGTTGTAATGTGCTGATTCACAAGGGTGAACTGATTGAGATGCACTTCATTTCATGGTGTGACAGCTGTGCATGGCTGTCCAGAACATGGCTTGTCTGACACATCACTGTCATCACTGCTGAAATGAAACACTCATTACGTCACAGTGCTAACATGCACTGTTTGGACTCCAGAACCATCCAGCAAGTGTCAATAGGTGCCATTTTTTCCACATGGAGGAATTCAATGACTTTGCTTCAAATGCACCTCCATGTCGGATGGCATTCTGTCAGAGTGCCCCTCTGCTGCCATCTGTCACGCAGCAACAGGATGTAACTGGGAGTCTCCTCTACTGGTGTACTACCAACATCTGCCACTGACACTGTGGGCCAACATAATAAAATAGGAGGCGTTACTTTTGGAGCAGCCCTCATATACAGCATCTAGTGCTCCAATCTTCAGCTACAACAGCGGTGCGGCTCCCAGAATCTGTAAGGTACAAAGAGAAAAAAATCAGAGCTCATGCAGACTCTTAATCTGCTACAGTATTTGTAAGCTGGGTTACAAAAAAAAAAAGAAGAGAAATGTCAGCAGATCTTTTACTGGAGTGCTGACTGTGGTGTCAGAGCACCTAACTTGTCCTCCTGCTAAAGCTCAGGTGCCAGGCATCACCCATCATGTCCCAGAGCTCACGGCAGGATTTAGAGCTGCTGGCACGGCGACCACACCCAGAGAGAATCTGTAGATGAAGAAACTTGTGGTTCTGAAAACTGCCCCATGACCTCAGGCAGTGGCTCTGCTCCACAGGCACATCTAAGTTTGCTGGCTGGCCCTGCTGCTCCACAAATAGCTCCCTGCTGGAAGGCCGAGCCAGCTCGCTGTACAGTGCTGGGGACAGCACGGCAACCACACACGGAGCAGCCCAGCGCTGATGTTCAGCTGAGGGCACAAGCTACAGGGCACGCTAACAACAAGGAAAGGCAACGGGGGAACGGCCACACAGTGTACGGAGCCTGCCCAGCCTCCCATCCTGTTTGGTTGCTCTGGCAGCAGCGAGGCGGCACACACCTCCTGCAGCACTGCTCCTGAGACTCATGGCACCAAAGCAGCAGCACGGTAACATCCCCACCACTGATATCTGCCTCCTTCCTGGAGCTGCAGCATGGAAGTGTTTTACATAGGGAGCTGCGAAACGATACAGCCTTGGGGACAAAGCAGTGAAAAACAGAGAACAGAAGCAAGGAGCGAGCAGTGCAGGTTAACTAGCGTCTGCACCACAGGGCAGGAAGTAGAGATGGGCAGGGAGACAAAGAGGTGGGGAGTCTGTGGGCATCTGATTCTGGAAATGCTGGAACTGGCACTCCTGTGGGGCACAACGTTCAGATGGCAAGGACAGATTGTTTCATAGGCTTAGGACTATCTATATTTTGTATTGTTAGAATCCTGGCAGCGCATCCCCACAGCGAAGTGAGATAAGTGCACATCAGGGAGGGAAGGTGCTGTAACCAATGACAAGATCAGAGCAGAAGATAGGAGTGGGTGTAGCTGAAGTGTGATGATTCTTTCCCAAACCTCAAGAGACTATAATTTCAATGATATATTTCTGGCCAAACCGTACACCAGAGTTTAACAAGCAACAGAACTCTTTAGGCTGTCACAGCGTGTGTGAAAATATTCTACTACTTGCCATATTTCAAGTTCTTATTAATCTTCAATCACTCTCACAGAACCTCCCTCGTAACTCAAAGGTAAAAGCTAGAATGAAGGGAGAAAGATGGCACTGCCGGAGTGCTGCTCAGAAGCAGCAGGGCTCATGCTGTGAGCTGTGCGTACTGCGTATCTGCACCAACAGGAGATCATTATAGGAGAAGGGCAGCGATTTGCACAATATCTGTGAAGCCCTTGCTCCCTCAGGGGAGCAGACACTTACACCAACCCCACTGGGGATCACTGCAGTGTGTGCAGTATCGCTCCGCACTCAGACGCAGCAGCCTTTTGCATGTTCAAAATCCCGTGCAGACAGGAGCTGATAGATCCTCAGAGCTCTCTGGGAAAATGTGCTGTTTTCAAGCACTTGCTCATTTCAGAGTCCAGTGAAGAATGAGTGCTATGTCTGAATAAAAGATTATGGCAGTGTTTTTAGGTGCCAGAATGATTCAGGGATATGCACGGGAGGCTGTGAAGCATGCTCAGTTGTGGGGGTTTCTCTAAGTGGCAAGAACACAGCACCTAATTGAAAGCAGCTTTAACTCTTCATGAGCTGCTTCAAGCCACAACGTTTGCCACAGTCCAGTCCAGACACAAGAATGTGCGTTCATTCTTTCTGCAATCAAAGGGATATAAACCAGAATTTACAAGCGTAAATATGAAAACATAAAAAAGCTTGCTTATCAGAAACTTGCACCTGAGCACCCTATTGCTAAAAGCCTCTACGCGTAAAAGATGTCTATGCTAAGTGAATACTGAAAATCAAACACACACATCCACACGCAAAAACAAAACCTCAACAATCCTACTCCACCTCAGGGCTTTTCAGAGCTGCTGAGCATTTGCAACCTATAGATAAAGTCAGAATTTAGATGTCCAGCACTTCTGGAACTACCCCCAAAACATCTCGTGCAAGGCTACACAATTATGGACTCAGCATCAGCAAACATTTAAGAAATATGCCCAGATCTTTCTTGACAAATTAATTTTTACTGCTCTTCAAACTATAGCAAAGTGGATTAGCTTGACTCAGAACTGGATTAAATCCCACTGAAAATGATTGATCTGAAACAATGACTTTTCACTGCAGAACATAACATGAAAGACTTTGGGGATCAGACTAATGAAGTGCAGAGATAAAATGCCTTTGCCAACATTTCCAAAAGTGGCCCCTTATTCTGCGTGCCCTACTCAAGCCTCTGTAAGTGCTCATTTCTTCTGGAAACGAGGCCCTATGCAAGTTGAGCCCAGCACCCAGAACAAGAGGCTTCCTGAAAAGATGGGCCTTGAAGTCATCTCTCCTGACATTTGTCCAGAGCGGGCCTCGGGTGAGCCCATTCAGTAATGACGATAACTCATAGCTGTCATGGCACATGAAAGCAGGGAGAGCTGCTCCTCACATCATTAATCTTCTTTCGTGCTGTACTGGATTACTTCAGAGGAGCTATTCATGGGCGGCTGCCACACAGGTCCTCTCTGCTGCCATTTCCATGCCACACTTCCAACCGAGAAGTCTGGTAGGCAGCGCTCGGTCTGACCTCAGCAGCAGCAGCGCTGGGAAATGCGCGTGCCTGCCCCTTGGGAAAGCATCCTCGCCTCCACAGCAGCTAAGGAACTACAGTTTGAAAACACAACCAGATTTCCACCTCCTTTCTGTGACCTGTTAACACAAGTACTGTTCTTTGGGCTCTTATATGCATTTTAAGATAAAAATGGCTTTGTTTTTCCTATCTAGGGCAAGCTCCTCTCTTTGCTAGGGCATGCCATGTTGAGGAGGAGGAACGACAACAGCAGGTACAGTACATTCAGTTCAGGGAAGGTCAGTCACATGCTCAGAGCATTTCTAATTACAGCTCCACAGAAGAAGAACATAAACACATCCAGAGCTCGCTACATATGGCAGGACAGGGAATCCAGATCATGGTGAGGATGTAAATCACATCTAGGAAACAAGAACAAGGTAATACGCAAAGGGAACAATTCAAACGTGTGAGCACAACACAAAGAACTCCACTACACTGTCCCTGGAAGACCAGCTCCACCCAGCACTGCAGGCAGGAGGCCAGGTGCCGAGTGCCACCGCTGTTCAGGTTCACTCAATCTCTTCCTCTGCTGCACAGCAGTGCCTCCAGCCTGTGCTTGCTGATGGGTGGGGAAGCAGCAGCAGGCCACCTCTGAGCTCAGCTCAGCCGCCTGCACCCCAGTTCAGCCAGACTGTGAGATCTGCAGGCACTGCTTGCAACTTCTCACCCCAGTGCAATTAGCTCCTCTGAAGTGTTTCATGCAGATTCAGCATCCAGGTGGTGTGAAGCAGAGATGCTGGTGGGCTGGGATATACTGTACTTCAGCTGCTGGACTTTATGTCTCTTAAAGAGGAGTACTTCTAATTTGCTGGGTTTCACATGTCAAACTTTGAATCACCTAAGGTAAGTTCATGGAGAAGTAATAAGTTATTTCATCTGGGAAATGACCTAGAAAATGCAATTGTCCTCCAGAGAGCAACTGTGCCAAATCTGGAGATGAAATTCATTAAACGAAGTGCAAGAGAAAAAGCTTTGATTCTGCTTCAGCCACAAAGCCTTTTCCAGAGTTTGGTGAGGATTCATTTCCAGCACTCCACAGGAATTCTGGTGACCAGAGCTGCCATTTTACATCAAACAGTAATAATAACCGTGTTCTTCAACTGTTTAAAACGTTGACAGGGCCTACACCTATACAGGCGTAGTAACATTCATCTAATCTGTATTACCTCCTTGACAGGCAGCAGTGCTAACATCTGAAAGCAAAGGGAAATGTTTTTCACTGTAACAGAGGCATCGCGGTACATGAATGCATATCTTCAGCAGCAGGGAAAGGCAGCGCCCAGGCTCCATTCAGCTGTACAGATGTGCACCACTACGAACTAAATCTCAGCAGTGATGTGCTGTCTCATTAGCTCTGAGAAATAAAGCATCTTATTGGTATCTCATTCAAAGGACTATCAAGACCCAGAGAGAATTTTGCTAATCGGTGGCTTCTGCACTGAAGCCACCTCAGTGTTTTATCTTCTTTCTACAACAGGTAGAGCGCCGACCTTTCCCACCACAGCGCAAACACCCGACGAACGGGGTTCACGCAGCACAGATGGGACAACTGCCCACCCCCCGCCGCCCCTCAGCCGCCCCACCCGCCAACGGTCGGCGCGCTCCCGCTAGCCCACCCCGCTGTTGCCACGGCTCGGCGGGAGGCGGCAGCCAATCAGGAGGCGGGGAGATATATTTGTCGCTGTTGCTACCGGCGCTCCGGGGCGGGCGGCCAATGGGAAGGCGGCTCGCGGCGGTCATGGCGTTGGGCGGCAGGAGGAGCGCCTCTCCTCAGCTGCCGTGCTGGGCGGATTAGGGCCGGAGGGTGCTCTTGGAGATGGCAGACAGGAGCGGGAAGAGGGTGTATAGCAGCACAGGGACAGCGCCTTTCCCTCCCTGAGCAGCATCGCCGGTTCACCCAGGGCCCCATTGTTGAAGGAGACAAAGTGTGAAGGCGCACACAGCCCTTCGGCCAGCGGGGCTGTGAACACAAAGCAGCCAACAAGAAAACGGCATCCCAAGGGAGAGCCAGAGGAACGAACGCTGGGTGCACCAGGGCCACAGCCTCACCGTACCCAAGTGTGGGGCTCAAAAGTATGTGCAAATAACAAAGGTTTTCCTCCTTATCAGTTGAGTTTCACATGCATTCAGGATGTAATGAAGGACTGAGACCTGCCTGCTCTACACCTGCTATAGGCGCTGCCACAGAATCAGTAACTTGGTATTTTTAACATCTCCAGAAAAGCTTCAGACTGCTCCAGTGAAAACATACAATCCACAATGTACCTTCAGTTTCTTATATCCTTTGCAAAATTCTTAGTTACAAAGCTCATTTTAGTAAGCTTTACTATTTGAAAAGGCCCTCCTCCTTCTGCCCCATTCTTTCTGTTCCTCATCTCCACATCAAAGTCCTCATTGAAATATAAAGAAAACCAGGAAAGAATGAGGTTTTTGCTGGAGAAGTGCAGACCATATTGAGCATCTCTGCAGGTGGATCACATTTGTCCCCTGCTTAGAATTCAGCGAGCAGCCATGCTGCCTGGAATGAGTCACTGCTTCATGGGTCACCAACCAGATCCCCCGGGACCTGAAAAACAGGAGGGAATCAAAGCTTCACCACATACGATCTTCAGTGCAGTTTCTCACCGTGGAAGAGCTCTTTCGGGCAGATGCACAGAGGCACAGGACTATGGGATGGGAGGGAGCTTCAGTGGTGAGCACTGTGCATGAAGGAACAAAGTCTTTGTCCCCGTCTAAGTTCAGGTAAAGTAATCCACCTGTACAAGGTGTGGGTGTAAAAATGGCAAGCACAATCTGTGCGCAGTTCTTATTCAGAGAAGAGCAATCCCCTTCTTTTTCCCCAAGGCACCAGCTCCGTATAAAAATAAGTAAACAGTGGAGGGCAAAACCAGCATAAAGTAATTAATGAAGGTCGGAATGATTATTTGGACAAGGGAGTTCTGCTCAGGAAGGGAAAGAAATGTCTCCAAAATGAGTTAGCTGGTTTTTGTTTTACTCTCATTTTGATATCTGACATGACCCACAAAGAACAAACTGAAAGTTGTGTGTGGTACAGGGTGTGTACATCTGCATCTCTGTGGTTCAGACACAGGAAATAAACATGTGTATAACCCCACAGCAAGCCTAGGGGAAGTTTATCCTACAAGACACAGGGCACCCAGGAAGCCTATCAAATGGTGTAAAATCATTTACCCATTCGGGCTCTTCATTTTCCTACAGCACACATTAAAAAAAATGCAAAAGCTGCTCCTCTGAATTCCTGAACTAGCTAATTATTACAAAGATTTGAAGATGTCACCTTTTGACATCTGCAGACATCACGTGGTATCTTGTTCCCCAGCCCATATTGCACTGAGTGTCATGTTTCTGTACAATCACAAAATCAGTGCATAAATCCAAAATAGCAAGAGGAGAACTCTAGCTACAGAGACTGCATACTCGGGAAGTCTTAGAAAAGGCTCATTCATTATTAATGCCCAAAGCTTTCCTTCTCATCTGGCTCCCATTATGGCTGGTAAAAAGGCCACTTTCCAAGATACAGATCTTTATATTGATGCTTTCAGAGTCTCAAAAGAGGTTCTGTTACTGCCCTCAGAGCTGCAGCCACTTCCCATAATGAGGCCAGCAGATACAGTCTCCTGCTTTTCAAAATCTCTTTCAAAAAGGTTTTCTCCAGCAGCTTACATTGCAAGAGAAATGGAAATGCATGCTCACTCATTGGTTGAAGCAAAAAAATATGCTTGAAGCCAGAAAATAAACTTGACAAACAGCTCACTCTACAGTTTAGATGGGGCTTTCTTGGGTCCTACATTTCATTCACGGATGTGCTCCCATCCCCTTGAAAGCAGTAAATTTCTGGGTTTAATTCTCTACCTCCTTTAAAAGCAAAAGAAAGCATACAGACTGAGTTCAGATCATGGAAGGGAAGTCAATTCTTTTATCATTTCCTATTATACCACTGTTCTGTAAACTGCTCTCTGCCATCTCAGAACACTGCAAAATCTCCTCAGCAACACCAAACTTGGAAATGAAAATGACATGAAAGATTTGAGCAGGTTTCAGAGAGCTGAGTTAAATTCCGCAGAACCTTTCAGAAGGGGAGGGCCCTCAAGCAGCCACCTTACTGTCATCTTTTCACAGTGCTAGGTGAACCCTCTCCTGCTCAAAATGTGAACGATACTTTGGATCTACACAGGCCATTGTTCCAATGATATTTTCAGTAAAATCAGAATCTGATAAGCAATCCAAGTAGCAAAACCAACAAAAACCTATCCTCCTAGCATCTGCTCGATGCCACCTTGAGAATGCCAAGCTTACAGTAAGCTGGATTCCAAAGATATGCTTAGATATGAGTCACACAACATATGATGTGAGATTTCACATCTCCTGTGAGAGTGCTACAGCTGGATGGCATGTGTGTCTGAGCTCCCTTCTAGGAACATGAGGTGTGTTCTCTTACCTGGCTCTGACCCAGGGCTTGGCTTTCTTCTATGCAGGGTGCAGAAACAGGTGGGCACTGAGGACTGCCAACCACAGTCTGTCTGGAACTGGAAGAAAATGCGATGATTTACCAATGCATTTGTATTTATGCCATTTACTGTAGTCTTGCAGCAGGACAAGAGGGGCTGCTGAGAGTTCTGTTGACTACAAACCTGTGTCATTTATTCAAATCATTAAGGGCTGAAAAAACAGATTCTGCACAGGGAGGACTAGCCTAGCCAGGAGCAGCATACAGGACATCTCCATTTGCAACCTGTCTTATACCCCCAGAACACTCTCCATAAACAAAGAGATGTCTACCAAAATGTCTCTCTCTTGGAACATATTTTGAAAACAGAGATCTTCATAGTCAAAACACGCAGAGGTAGCTTTAAACACAGCCACAACATTAGCTGTGATTCTACTGCAGCCTTTCAAGGCTGACAGACAAAGTCTGGGGGACGTGGCTTCCCCATCCAACCTCTGTGGGGGCTCTGTAAAAAGGTCACAGCACGCAGGCACCAGCCCAAGTAGGAGACATGGGGTACTCCACAATGGGGTGCTCTCTCCATTCATCACCGAAAGTATCTGTACTCCAACAACACTGCCCACACCTCTGCCAGGAACAGCTGTACAGGCCCAGACCAAAGGTGTCAGCTAACAGAAGTTAGGAAAGAAGTGAAGGAAGGGGTTGTTTCTTGTCAAGTTGCCCTTCCTTGGAAGTCCCTCTCGGGTTTCAGCAGTCAGCCCTGGGACTGCTCTGCTGGAGGCTGCATTCATTTTGCTCATTTTCATCATGCTGCAATTACATTTACTAATAACAAATGGGCTCAGCCCCTACCCTCATCAATTCGTCTCATTCTTTTTTATTGCTCACTTACATTTTAACATGCACAGTGCCCTTAGCAACAAATCCTATGGTTTAATTATACCAAAAAGTGCTAAAAAGTAACCTGCTTTAGCAGATTGGAGACTTGCTGCCTGCCAGTGTCATGGGCACAGGGCTATCCGAGGGAAGGGCCTAATGGCAGGAGGATTCCTACTGCTCTGAGCTGGCATCCCAGAAGCACAGGAAGAAGCAGTAAGCTGCAATCAACATACTGGCACCAGTATTTTCTAAATCAATATGCTGGCTCATAAATGCAGTTTGTCTTGCTCCACGGAGTTCAGCGTGCTTTTCTGCTTGAAATGTGAGGCACAGGAGAGCTATATTCTGCGTGAAGCATTAGCTGGGCTACATTCCACCTGTCCCAACCAGAAGAGTGAAGAAGATACACCACCACTCTCTGTGAAGGCAGGCATCTGCTGGATGTCCCACAGGGACTTCCAGTCCAGTAGCTGGATCATACTCTCCCGTCAGGCAGCAGGAGCAGATGGAGACAGTCAGCTCCCAGCCCAGCTCCCTCTCACACTCCCACCTCACAGCCCTGTAGAGCATAAGAGGTTTGGACACAGCCCAAGTGCGTAGGACTGACTGTAAAAAGACCATAAAAGAAATAAACTGAAATTGGCCTAATAAGCTTTCAGGCCAAGTCCTTTCCAGGTGAGCACTTTTAAAATGAGACGAGCAGATTAAGGTTCCTTTGGCTGACTTCTAGCTCTACCCCTGTACTTAGGAAGCAGACAGACAGGCACTGGCAAGGCAGTAACAGTGACATTAGATGTCTACTCCAGGTGGGTAACCTTGGATAAATATTTCCTTCTCTGTGTTTTACTTTTGTCTACAGAGCAGGGATAGTTTCTCTGCCCCGTCTTTCTAGGGTAACAACACTCATCTGCCTCAGTTTCTCAGTTTAAGCTGTTGACTTCTTCCTAAGTCCCCAGATGAGAGATGCTCATCACATCATTATTGCTCAAGATAACTGGGGTGACACCATACTTCTAACAAGGCCCTGCCTGCTAACCAAGGTGATCCTCGCTCACTGCCCATCCCTGAGCACAGATCTCCCTCAAGACTTCCCACCCAAGGTCTCCTGGCTCTCTAGAGAGAGACTGCAAAAAGGCCTGGATGAAATTGGAGCCTATGGCTCAATCACTTCTGAAGAGACTGATGTTCGATAGCATTCGTGGTATTATGGGCAGTTCAGGGTTTGGGGCCAACATATGGACCATGCGACCAAGCTAAACAGGCATTACCAGGAGTTCTAATAGCTGTACCCTCACTAGAAGGTGGCTGTGAAGCAGCAGGTCACGCCCCTGCCAGGAACACGATAAAGGGTGTGTGGATTCCTGGCACAGCTGACATACCCAACAAGGAGACATTCACCACAGGTTTCTCCTAGTGTTGGAACGTATTTTAAAAATAAACATGAGCTCACCCTAGAGTCAGAACATGCAATTTTAAATCTAGCCAAAATATCGCCAGCAATTCCTTACTCATCTTTCATGACCCTCAGCCCCAGTTCAAAACTGCCAATCCCAAAACACAGACTGTTTTAGATTAAGTACAGTCCCTACCAACCTAGGGACTCTCACTAAGAGCTGTATAAGTTATGATTTCCAGTCAAAAAGAAAACCAGGCAAGTAGCTTAGAAGCCAGAGCTGCTTTAGAGAGGGGTACATATCTTCTCTGATGATGCTGGCCCTGAATCTCCTTTGTACCGACCACACTGTAAAACACACATACGCTTATACAGTATGTCCCATTTTCAGTGCACAGATAAAAATATCTGCAAAATCTGATGAGAACAAGCAGAAAGCCAGGCCCTGGAACAAGATGCATTACCACACTTTCTGCAACTCTCTTCAACAGGGAAACCAGGACAATGATTTTGAGAAGCCCTGTGCTTTCCACTCCCTTTACCTGTGGGAAGGAATAGCTTCCAGGGCCCCTAGCTGTCCTTCTCTAAGGACAAAGCTTTCAGCCTCTACATCTGACTGCCAAATGATTCTTCCTGAACTGGCCTCAATATAACCACCCTGAGGGACTGCTGAAGGGAGCTGTGACACCTGCTGAAATAAGTGTTACAATTAAACACAATCACAGATAACATGACTTCAACCTCTGACCCAGCTGTCTTCCCCTCCCTGCTGCACATTTACCAGGGGCTGCATGAACAGCAGCTATAGTAGACCTACAGCAGAAGCAGGTGTTATGCATCCTATCAAGGCTATTCTAAAGAAAAGGACAAGAAAAAATATGGTGAAAATGCTGAACAAGAGATAGAGAGCAGAAGTGAGAAGGTGTTGAAGACAAGCACTATGCATCCAGCCTCTGCTCAGTCAGCACTTGTCTTATGAACTTAAAGAGGTTTTAAAAGCCAGAAGCCTGTCAAGTGGCAAGGTGAGCTGACAGCACCTGAAGGGTGATTGAAAACCCTTCAGGGCAATAATCCGGGTGCAGTCTTACTAACCTTCTGTTACTGGGATCCACATGGAGGCTGTGGTGCTAGAAGGGACCTGCCACATGGTTACATGTTCACCTGGGAAGGTGAGGGACCTGCAGGAGCACAGGGCAAAGTTATTTAGCCAGGGGCAGGCATCAACACTGCTTGCTGCTTCTCTGGGCTGCAGGATGGCAGAGTTGAAGTGGGTTCCTGGTTCCATCGCAGCCTTGGTGACAAAAGCTACAGGTTGTTCAGTGATGTGAGGGGTCAGCGAAGCCTGGCTTGTCCTCACTTCACACAGTGCACCGATCTGAGTAAAGCTGTAGTAAATCAGTCAGACTTACTACTCTGCTGAAGAGGGGGATCCCCCTGGCTAAACCTGTCCTCAGCAGGTGGCAGATTAACTACTAGGTGTGCCAGTTTCCTGAAGCTGGGCGTGGACCGTTCCCATCTGTGGAGTCACGGCTCCCTAAGTGATATCCCCTGGGAACTGAAATGCAAGACAGTTCCATGCATAAGCTTAAGGGTTGCTTCATCTCTGAACTGTTACTGCAAAGACGTTTCCATACATCACCTGGATTCCAGCATCTTTAAATGCATTCCTTCAGGAGACTTATCCAGGTCTGCAGCTGATTGCTCCCACCCTGGGTCACAGGGCACAAGGGCTGCCTCCACCTGCTCAGAGCTGATGCTTACCGAAGGTCCACCTGAATGGTGCAAACCAGGCAGGCAAAGGAACATTAACAATTACTCCAAAAAGCAATTCAACAGTGGTCTGTTTTGCCAAATGCAGCGAGACCCTCATTTTCCCTCACGACTGAAGTTTGGTCAAGGCTCTGTGAGGAGCACAAGAAGAATGGGTTTTACAGGAATGGGCTGGAGCTCAGAATGACATATCTGCATTCTAATAATCCTCTTCACATTTTAAGGAAAAGGTTTATGAGCCATTACTGTGCTCCTTTAAACCATCAGTGTTTGCTGCCTTTGAAAGGCACTACGCATCCAATCCAGCACTGGGAAGGCTACAAGAAAGACAGAAGCAATGTGAAAATGGCCAGGCAGGTGGAAGGCAAGGTGCTGCGGTAGGGACGCAGTGGATCCCTGCTGTATGTAGAAAGAAACAGGTGCCAACTTTTTCACTACATGAACACTGGCATCTCCTTCATCCTTTTCAACAGAGGATAGAAAATGCTGATAACAGCGGTGATCACTGAGACCAGAGATGAAATAGCAAGCTGTGAATGATCAGTAGCCATTAACATCAGCAAAAGTGTGACTGATGCACAGAGTGCAAAGCAGCATTCTGTTCCCAGATCAGTCTGTAAGTTCACATCCTGACCCCAAAGCTGAGAGCTAAAACCTACTGCCTGTCATATATTAGCTTCCACTTGGTGCCCTTCTGACACTGGCATCTCTTTTCAGCTATCCCTGCACAAGCCTTGTCAGTACTGCTCCTTCTGTAGAAGGGACGGCCTCTAGCCAAGGGATGAGGAACTCCACTGACGCCGAGTCCTCCAGCACCCACTCTCTTCCCTTCTATCCTTCTCTTCCCAGGGGAGGTTTTCAGCTTTCTGGACCACATCCCAAGCGCATCAGCAAGAGACAAACCTGCAGTCTGTGGAGTGTAGGATCCTTTATATCCTGCTGCTCCTTTGTGTGGTCAAAGCACCCTCAGGGCAACAGTAGATGAGCTTTCCATATGAAGATGGTGGGATTTTTGACATCGTCGATAATTTGCAAACCAGTTATAGACCTGAGCAGGCTGCAGGTTCACGTCCTGAGCCAATCCCTCCTCAAACCCAGGTGCAGGGAGGGAGCAGGGGAGAAAGAACAAGTAAAACAATCAAGTCTTTCCCTTCAGTTCCAAAGCGAGGCAAAAGAGCTTTCAGACCCACCAGAGACATTTGTTCACTCGGTCTCCAATAAGTCTGTGTGGATTCCATTAAGGAGATTGATTTATAAACTCAAAAACAGTTGGCAGAAAACAGATTTCACCCTGCTCCCCTAGGCAGTTTGTTTGCTAAAGGAAACCATTTACTGTTATTTTATACAGCTATATTTAAACACACAACATACCGCATGAAACCTCAACGCATGCTCTTTCCACAGGATGACAGCTTCACATCACCACCACAAGGCTCATGGCACGAGCACTGATGCACTCACCGCATCACGGAGCTCCACTAACCCTGAGCAAACATCTGTATCACAGCCACAGAAAAACATCTGCTGTATTGAACTACATAAACTGAACAGTGAGATAGCATAAATGTGTTTGGAAATTCAGGCACAATTTGCTATCATATCCTGACCTTTTAGGACTTCAAGTACCTCTTCGTGCACAACCTCATTATGCTCTCAGTTCTGTTTTTTGTTGTCGTTGATGTTTTTTTGTTTGTTTCTTTTTTAAATGGAATTTTGAAAGTTGCTCCTGCTTTGTGCAAAGGAACAAACCATCTTCACGCTGCTGACCTTTTCTCCAGGCCATCCCATCTTATATGAGAAGGGTATGGGAAAAACTGAGCACCATGGAGACAGACTTCAAAGCCTGAAGCTTTTACCTTGCAGGACAGTAGCACGCAAGGTTACTGAAATAATTCATGGGTCACTTTCATTACAAACTTGTCTGCATCCAGATAAGGTAGATACATGCTTACATCAACACAGTCTTTTTTTCACCCCCAATTCTGTGAGTTCAATGTGATAGATCAGTATAAAATATGTTCTAGTGAGGAAAATGCAATTGCATACAGCCTACGACCCAATCAAGTCAGAACTGTTTATCACCATAATACAGCCCTTGTGAGTGAAGGCTGTTTCCCTGCCTACGTTCAATCCCCACAAAATCAGACCTGCTAAAGGCCCAACAAAGAACTTACCTTCCCTTGATCTTCTTGTTCAAAGCAAGCGAAATTACTCAGCATCAGTTTTCTTTTCTTCTTCTTTTTTTTTTAAATTAATTTATTTAAGGAAACTTTTAGGGAAAGATCAAATGTGGGCAATCCCAGCCCCACAAGGGCTTCTGAGGACGGATTTATGATGAGATCAATTACAGACCCTTGATCACAGAACACTCTTTTTCTGTGGCAAAGGCACCTGACTGGAAGTAGCACATCCCTACCCGTTGTTTCTTGCTTGGTTTTGCTGTCATCCCTGCAGCAAAGCTGCACAGCTGCTGGTGTACTTCGTCTGAATACTTCCTATTATTCACACCTTTGGGACAAAGGGAAGGAGGTGGAGGATTCCTGTGCACACAAGAGAGGGCAGTAAGGATTCGTGTATACAACAGACCACGAGATCGAGATGGAGTCCAGAAGATTCATTCACATTCCAGTAGAAAAGTAAAACAGGCCTTTGTTTCAGGACAGCCACTGCACACACATCGCCTTCTGCTACACCAGCAGGAAATGCTTCACTCACTGCAGTTTGTTCTAACCCTGACAACTTAAACCCCTATTTTTGTCTCCACGAAGCAAAGGAGAACACGTCCCTACCTCCAGGAGCACACAGGCTGTGTTGCACTGTCCCTTATGGGTGTGGACAAGCACACAAGCTCAGACAACGTGGATGTTAGTGAGAAAGTGCATCCTCTGCCTGCAGCCCACCACGGCCCCAACCAGCTGCTCCAGAGCAGGAGGTGAGCCCTGCAGCTCCCGGCATAGCTGTGCTGCTCGCTCCAGCAGCAGGTCCTTAGATTTGTTCCTTTTCAGCCCGGCCACGAACCACTTCATGCTTAGGCCCCACAGAAAACCTTTTCTAGGCAATGAAGAAAGTTGTGGTTAGATAAAAACAATTCTATCCTATTTTTAGTTCCAATGATACGGAGAAAAAAAGAAGCTCAACACCCACCACTTGCAGTTTCCAACTACTACAACATTAAGCACAGAGACACTCAGGGGGCAGGAAGGGCCCTTCTCTCCCAGGCACAGCTGAATGGACAGGCCAGGCAGCCAGCACAGCACTGGGCCTGCTTCCCCATCTCCCCAGGGAAACCTCCTGCCTGCCCCACTGCCTGCCCAGCCTGGAGCGATCCCCCCTGCCCCGCAGGTGTGAACTTCTGCTGACCCCTAGGCTCTGCACGCTCTGAGCATCCCTCCCTTCCCTCCCCCTCACCCCAGCACTTGTTCTGCCAAAGAGACTGCACACACAGTCCCTTCAGAGTAAGGCTGCAGTAGAAGAGATGATGAGTTACTGTTATAGCAGAGTATTTTAAGATATTAATAGGGATCAGACATGCACTGTTAACTTTTAACGCGCTTAAGTGAACTGAATGAGCACGCAGCTCGAACTCATCCTTCCTAGATGGGTCCCACCTACTAACAGGGGAGTGATGCCAATCATACAACAGAAACATAGAATCATTTGAAGGGGAAGGGACCCCCAAAGGCCATCTGTTCCCACCGCCTGCAGTGCACAGGGACACCCACAGCTCCATCAGTGCTCACAGCCCCGTCTCCTGACCTTGGGTGTCTGCAGGGATGGGGCACCACCACCTCTCTGGGCACCCTGTGCAGTGCCTCACTGCCCCCACTGTAAACATCTTCTTCCTTATATCCAGTCTAAATCTCCCCCCCCTTTTATTTTGAAACCATTTCCCCTCATCCTATCACACAGACCCTGCTAAAGGGTCTTTTGCTTCTTTCTTACAGACAACCCTTGAGACAATGAAGGGCCGCTCTCAGCTCCCCCTGGAGCCTTCATCTCTCCAGGCTGCACAGCCCCAGCTCAGCCTGTCCTCCATCCCTTGGAACATTTTTGTGGCCCTCCTCTGGATGCACCTGAACAGGTCCATGTTTCTCCTGTGCTGAGGACTCTACATCTGGACACAGCACTCCAGGTGAGTTCTCACAGCGCTGAGTAGAGCTTAGGGGGCAATCAACTTTAGGGACAGAACTGCAGCATCAGCTCTGAACAGCGGTGAGAAGGTGTCAGCCTTCCACTGCCCTCAGTGCAGTGAGCACAGAGATCAGGAACTGCCCCACCCCATGCCCACTTCTCCCACTCACTGTGTGCTGCCTTCCACTTGCATGGACAGTGACTGTGTACTGGAATGCAAGCATCTCCATTTCACTGTGTACTGACTTATCCTAACAACCCGAGTCCTCCTTTTCCTCCCATCAGCAGCTTCATGTGGTGAGTGCCCGAGTTCTCCACAGGGTGGATGCTGGCCCTGCAGGGCAGCAGCAGGCTGTGTGCTCCCGCTGTGTGCCACTGCTCTGCCTGCTGGGCTCTCACCATGCTGCACGCAAGCTGCAGCATCTCCTTCAGTGATGTTCTTTTACTCCCTGTTTCTGTATTGCTGTCTGGAGTTACAACAAAACATCAGGTCACTCAATTTTCAGCATTTTTACTTATTTACACATATGAAATTTAACAGTCATCTCTCACACTTTATCATACATATTCACACAACCAGGTACACCTCAAAAGGAGAAGAGGGGCTGCAGCCTGCCATGGCAGGCAAACAGCACCGACCACTTCCAGTGCCCATTAGCTGCCCCCATCACTCTGTGCTGAACAGAACTGCCCCTGAAGACCATTTGCACTTTTCTTGCTCTACCTCTGCTCTAACTGAAGTTTTGGCAACTGAGGACTGCAGCAACTCGATACCAAGCGGAGGTCAGGTGGCAGGTATGGGCAAGCCAAGAGCTCAGGTTCTTTTTCCAAGGGCTTAATCAAATTCTGTTGAATATCAACAGCTGTATTGGTCAGGTCCCCTTGGAGCCACAGGATGAAACCACCAGAGGGGCTCTTTTCCAGTCATTCTCTCCCTCTGCTTCCTTGCCACAAGGTAAAGCTTTCTCCTTACAAGGTAAAGCCCTATCTCACGGAGCACTGGCATGCATCTTATCCAGGCAGTCGGTCCAGAAGAGCACGAGCCGGCTGTCTTTGTTCCAGCAGAAGTCTGTGAAGTCTTTCAGCAGCCGATCAGCAAACTTCTCATCGCCGGTGGCGCTGGACCGCCATGTTTTCGTCAGCATGGTGTTGTAGGCCCAGTTGTAGCCAATGCGCTCCTCACAGAACATGTTCTGGTTGGTGGAGCTGGTGGAGTTTCGCCGGCGTCGCTGCTGCCCACAAGAGAATTTCCGCTTGGAATACGGCAGCTGCAAAAACACTGTCCCTGAGGGAAACAGACAGCACTTCAGCCCGAGGCAGACCCAAGTCCCTGTAACTATTAGCAGACTTCCTGAGTTTCCGTTAATTGCCTTCCAGCAAGGTAAAACAGAATATACTTCTCCTCCTTTGCTTTTCCACACTACTGCTTCCTGCAAATTGCAGCACTGGGAAAAAGCACTTAGTCTTGCCTTTCTCTTGGTAGAAGGGAACGAAGCAGAAGTGTAGGCCCTGATCCATCTTTCTAACCTTACATAAGTTTCCATTCTCTTCTGCAGTCTTCCTAAAGCTCTTCTCCTGTCACTGCCTTCACATTTCAGCAGCCCTTTTGAACACGTTATTTCATTGTAATACACCATGCATGGAGCTTAGATAAAAGTGCTGATTGAACTAACATTTACGAAGTGGATCCTAAATACTCGATCCATCTCCCACACAGTCCATACAGGTGGAAAGACATCAACAACTGACCTTAAGCCTGAGAGCACAGCACTGACTTCTCCCAGTTCCTTTCCCTTCTAGTTGCTACATACACATTTGTTTATTCTGCACTTGGAATAAGCTCTGCCTTATTTCTTAATATTTCTCCATCTCCTGGAAATAAAAAGTTTCAGACACACTATAAAGTGAACTTTCAATTCAGGGCCATTCATTAGCAGCAACTCTTTGTGCTTCTCGTACCATCCTGCCAGTTTTCTGGTTTGTGTTGGCTGATGCAGCTGCTTGCCATCTGACTAGGACATAATGAGGACAGACGTCACTGACGAAACACAAAGTGCATGGCAAATGGCTCTTCTGTTTATGATAGCCTCCTCCTTGCCTCCAGTGCCTGCCAAGTATTGCTCACCTGTAACATGGATATACTGAGGCTTGTTCTCAGCTGGAAAGTTGAAGGCAGAAGCCGAGTATTTATCCTGCACAAATCCAAACCTGGAGAAACAAACATCAGAGAAATAAAAAAACTAACGAGCCACTCCAGCTATAATTCTGTCAGCCCAAGGCAGGGGCACAAAGGAAAGCCTTCCACTATCACAAAGGCTTCCTTTTTCTGTGGTCTGAAGGCAAGAGGAAAGGTGCAGAGAGCTGAGTTCCTCCAAACGTTCTCTGCTCTTGCTAGGTACAGTGTGAAAAACTGCAACTCCACGCTGATCTTTGTCCTTGCCACTGCAGAAACAAGGGCCTGCAGATCAGTTCAGGAGGGCATTGAGCAGTATCTGACTAAACGAAGTAGTTACTAACAAAGGAGGGAAGAGCAATAGTGAAGAAAGACAGTCAAGCTGTAACATGACTTTGTTCGTGCTGGGCAACATTTCACATGGAACTTAGTGCAGCTCACCTTCTTTCTATGCTAATGAAAGCATATTTCCAAGATCAAGTCCATTCCAATGGCAGTCACTCTACCACGAAAAAAAGACCCTGCCAGCAGCACTGTGAAACAAGCTGGCAGTTCAAGCACACAGAAGTACAGAAAGTTTACAGCAATTCCTTCTTAAGTGGGCCCAACCTCCTGTGTACAGTTCATATCCCACACCTCTGCTTATTGTTAATCATCGGTTGCCATCCAGATCAACACTATGTTAAGTACACATGTAGGAAATAACTGTCCCTACTCACAGAGAAATGTATTTGCAGTTTGTCTTCTTCAAGTTTAGTGCAACAGCACTTTCCAAAGCCAATGCCCTCCCACAACAAGAGCATGGCCTGCCAGTGACAGGATGAAATGCTACCTCCCTGCCCCTTGCGCCCACAGGGGCACTTCCAGACATTCTAGTTATGTTTTAATCTCAGAACTGTCAAGCAGACTGCAGAGAGGCAGACTGCACAGAACTCAGGTCACAGGGGGTGGCTGTTCAGTGTAGGTCTTCATCCTACATTCTCCAAGCAGGTGTGAACGTTTCAGTCATTCTTCTCTGTACATACCTGTATGCTATTGCTTCCTGCAGGAGATGCATACGGTCCCAGTATGTTTCTGGTTCAAAGCCTGAAGCAAACAAAAAGATTATCTAGTAAAGCCACTTCCTTTCCTTCTCTTTAAAAACTACAGCTTTCCTCAGAACACCTCTGTGCATTTTGGTTTTTCTAGCAACTTCTTTTAATCCCACTGCTTTCTGTCAGCTGTCCCTTGAATGCCCGCTTATTAGAGATATGCCTTGTATGTATCAGCAGCAGATTCATCCCTGAATTTAGCTTTTGTATCTCCAGAGATGAAGGAAAGGATCGTAACGGGGTGTGTGGGAGGGGACAAGGAGCAGCATGGGCTGAAGACAGAGCACCACACAGTGCACTGAGAATACTTCAAAGTCAGAGAAGCTACAGTGACATCACAGCAGATGGATTTGTCACTGACTGTTCCACATTTACACCTGGACACACGGTTGTAAAGAATTGAAGAATTAATAATGAAAATAAATAAAACACTCATTATTATTATTGTTTTTAACAGAGCCTTTTGCTGATTGCCCCCTCTCACAACGCAGTGTTGCCTCTCTGTATGGGGACAGAGCTCTCTGATCTTTCAGCTTCCACCCGAAGCCTGCCACAACAGCATCACACAGAAGGGTGAGGTCACACTACAGAAAAAGAGATTGCAGATTCTAGCTTCTAATCTCATATGCAAACACTGTTAACATGAATGTAACCATGGCAACTATAAAGAGGGTTGTGAAAGCCTAATCTCACCGAGGAGGAGGATAAACAAATGCAGGACACAAATCCAGAGCAGCTCTGGGCAGGGTCTACCAGCAAAAAGGACTTTTACCATATAACACCACATCAAACAGAGTAACTACTTGCTCTGTGAGGGTATGCAACATTGTGGCAACAGAGATCACCCAGAGGCAATCCTTCCTGTGCCTGGAACTTCCTGCTGCCAGCTGCATACGCTGTCTGTGCTGATCAGGCTGCCAGCACCGCTTCCTCTGAGCACAACTTTCCTGAGAGCAGCTGCTGAAACCCAAAACCAGGCCCTTCCTCCAGCTAACATGCTTCTGGTCATTGAGGTTCTTCATGTCAGCTGTCTGCCAGGAAGGACCTACTTGCAGGAAAAAATATCAAGGGGTAGAACAAAGGAACAAACATCTCTTACCATCAAACAAGTGCTCACTACCCTCCTTCAGCAAGCAGCTAACGTTGAGTGGGATAAACAGCTGAGCTCGAAGTGGGTCTCCGTACAAGTAGCTGGGCAATGCAAAGGGGCCTTCCAGGACTGGAACCAGCAGGAACCCACAGGATGTGGCTTTCCGATGCCAGCCCTGAACCTGGGAAAAAGATTGAACCAGTGAATCGTACGGCACATGTCGTGGGGCACCAGGGTGCACAGCAGCAACTAATTCCCAAGAATAGATCCGACAGCTCAATTCTCCACTGGCACAGCTCGCTTTGCATGGCAGGCACACAAGTGTCCTTGTAAGCAAAGCAGTACAAGCACAAGGCTTTCCTTTTTTAAGTGCCACATCAATCAGAAGGCACTTTAAAATAGGACATTTTTCAGGAACTGATTCAGCCTACTTATCATCAGTGGCTGAGCACTGCTGCTTTACTGGAACAGTGCAATAGGTTTTAAATGAAAGCACAAACAACCCCCTCGTGCTGTTTGGCCAGGCTGGGTGAAACCTGGCACTAACAGTTTGAGTTTTAAAGAAGATAAGAAAAGAGAAAAAATCTAAACATTAAAAAATGACATCTACTGCTTGCATTTGCAATTCGAAACGTTCTCAGGAAGTTTTAGAAAACTGAAATGCACTGCTGAACAGGAAGATCCCATTGCCCAGAAAAGCCTCGTCATAAAAGCAATTCCACTCCATTTTAATTTATTTGTTTGTTTTTAGGTTTGGGTCAAGGACTGTGATGCAACACAGATCCCTTTCCAAAGACTCCGTTCAAGGCCTAAGGTTTGCTCAAGTGGGACTTAAATACCACCTCCACCTGTACTGACCTCTGCACAGCACGAACAGAGCCCTCCAAAAGCAGAACGCTGTCCTGCAGACATAATGACTATGGAAAGCACGATAAACACTGACCAGATGCAGCAATGCTAATGACCATCAGTAAAATCCCCTATGGAAAAGATGGCGGATCCAACTCCCCACGTCCCCCCTAATACTTTCCATCAGCTTCACATGACAGACATGTCCCCAGCAGTATGAGGAATACAAAGGCCAGAAGGGCATTGCTGTGGCTACCTGGTACACAGGGACTCTTACCATCTCAAACAGAACAGCTGCAGTCACCGCCATCCAGTGTAACTTGATTTCAAAGGCAGCATTCAAGGAGAAATTGCCATGATAGTAACAACTGCACCACTCCAGCCGGTCCGTGCGGTTATTCACATCCACGTCAAGCGTCACCGTCCGCTGCTCAGGCACTGTGGCAGCTACACAGCCAAGGAACAGGGGTTTGTTTAAAAGATGAGCTCAAGAGAAGGAGGGAAGTTGGATAAAAAAAACCAAGACAAACAAGCTACTTGAAATGAATTTGCCCTCCCACTCCTCCCCAAATGTTTTTGGGTTGCAGAATAGTTCCAGAATGCTGCCTGTAGAGATCAAAAAAGGCAAAATAAAATAAAATAAAATAAAACTAAGTATTGCTCAAGTGAGGGGTCTGTGTCATAGAATTGCCTACCCAAGAAGTGAAAAGGCATTTCAATTGCAATAAAGATACAGAACCAAGAGTCAAGAAGCTCATCAATAAGCAACTGGTGGCATCAGAGCAAACAGCGAGGCAGCCCCATCTCCTACACAGCCAGTTTGGTTTTGGTACCTCTATGTGACCCCACCAGAAATCACATGGTGCTGCTGCACAGGGCAGGAGCATTCCAGGTCTTTCTAGAGCCAAGGGAGATTAGAAATTAAACTTCATGTATCTTTAACCCCATATCAATATCCCACATTACCACATGGCTAGAACTGCACATACAGTGCTTTTTGTAAAAGCAAGAAATGTCAGCCAAGACACATGCAGCAGTGTTAGCATCACTGCAATGCTCCGTGCTGCTCTGCAGTAAGTGCTGGGACAGTGCCCAAGATCCATCTCCTTCTGTGCCCTACAGCCCAGCATCCCGTTAAGAGAAAATCTCAGGTATCAAGTAAAAGAGAAATGGAAGCAAAGAAAGTGGAAGTGACCTGTATGGTGTCATAAGGGGACTGCAAGGTCAGGGACAGAAACCAGACCACCTGAGTTTCAGTCCGAAGTTCTGCTATGAACCACTGCTGTCACTTTCAACTTTGCTTTGTACAAGAGAATTATTTCACATTCCAATGAAGTTAAATACTGGCAGAAACCAAGGGCTGCAAAACCACTGTTAAAAAACTTGTGCTTTTTTTTTCCCTTTCAGATTGATGCACAAGGGACGGATGCTGCTATTTCTTGCTTAAGTAGAGGCTCACATGCACTCTTTTATGAGGTCAACTTTTAAACGACCTCATCATTTAATGACTTAATGGCATTAAAAAGTGGTTGAAGTTGGTCCTGAAGGTAGATGGGACAGTTCCCACCTCCACTTCTGCTCTAAGCTGGCTGGACGAATTTTCAAGGTTAAAAGCAGATCCTTTATGTTGTCATTACTGCAGCTTAGGAGCAGCTAAAAATAAAAATAAAGGATAAATGGAAGAACACCATCCAGTTTTGTTTTGTAAATAGGATCCATGTTTGTCTTTTCTGACAAATCCACGTGTCATTTCTGAGCTGGTCTGCTATAGTCAGACAGAGCAGCATCTTGGGATCCCCATTTTCTTGCTCCTTTTCAGCGGATTATCAACGTGCATGACAAGATTAGTGTCAGTTTTGTAATGAAGTATGAATCCCATTCTGAGATGTTGGAAAGCAAATCCCAAAAGCTACAAAGTGAAAGCAGCTTAGCTGGGCAGATGCCAGTTGTTAGCTAAGATGTCAGCTGTAACACTACAGTCCAGTGTGTCTGAATCAGCACACAGTGAAGAATGAGCTCCCTGCTCCCTCAGGCTGCTCCTTTTTCCAGGTAACACAACCTCCCCATTAGGGTTGGACTCAGCCTCTCCACCTTGCCTGCAGCTGTAATTCATAGGCAAAGCAACAGGAAGGCAGTCCAACCAGGTGAGCTAACCACAAGGACCTTACAAACAGATATGAATATCTATGTCACTGATTCATCTGAATTTGGAAGCTTCACATCAAAACCAGTTTAATTTTGATAGAATGAACACCCTGCCTTCCATAGACCCAACTTTAAGAGAACTCACCTGCTTCCCAACTGACTTGTTCTAGCAAGCATTTAACTAAGGACTTATCGAGTACATCGGAGAGGAGCAGGCAGGTTATTCTCCAGTCGCAGACTACACTACATACACGACTACAACGGCTAGTGCATGCATTGCTATGAATTGAAAGGGACACTATTAAGTGTATCACAGGTCAGACTTCCACTGGGAAGGGAAAGGGGACAATCACTGGGCAATAACAGGGGAACTGGGAGGGAAAACGATTTTAGAGATCCGTGGAGCTTGTTCCAGAGCTCCCAATGCTTGCATGCAATTTCATATCACAGCCTGACATTTAGGGAAGGTGGGGAGGGGAAGAAACAAAAACCACAACCAAATCAAAGCCAAGAGAGGAACAAATGAAGTCACGTGGACCAGAGGTCATCTGGGTTTAGTAAAGCTCCTTGCCTCAGATGAGCTGGTAACATTTTTTGGGAACTCTGTTGGAAGAGGGACAGCACAGAAACATCAGTTAAAGCAGTTCCTTGGTGAGGAAAAAGCTCCATGCTGGATCTTCCTCCAGGACACTTATTTCTCAAACAACTACGTGAGCAATCCGGAGGTATTTTTCATTGTTCCACGGACTGCATGTTAGTTAAATAGCAGAATGGATATAATCACAAGTGAAATGAACGTTACACAGGTGTAGACTCCAACACACACTGTGGGAATACACCAGCTGGTTCTTTGCCCACTTCCCCAGGTGCAAGCTTACTGAGTCTCAATTTTCTCACCTCACAAAAGAGGACAGACATGGAAAAGTGCAGTGGTTTTTTGGCCTAAGTAGTGAGTAAGAGATCAAAGGAGGAACACGATCCAGCCCAAGCCCCTCCAGCCTCCACAATGCTCCCACACCAGCCTACATTCAGGCTTTGGCTCTGGCAAATCCTCGAGCTAATGAGGTTGGATACTGGCCAAGGCAACAGATTTATCGTGTGACAAGGAAAAATATCCAACATATGTTGGCTTCAGGGAATTAACCATCAGTTCAGACTTGCGTCCTTAACATTTCCCCACTTCTGATGCTGTTCCTCTTCCAACAAGGCTTTCAGAAATACACAAGGATGACTGTAACTTCAGATTTAGGAGATACTACATAAGCAGTAAGAAGCTTCTCTTCAGAAGTTCAAATAGACAAAACAGGAGAACAGCAGAATTTTCTTTTCATCCTTAATTGAGACAGGCTTCTAAAAGGTGTATCTAATAAACCTGAAGATACAGATCCATAGCAATGATTTCTCTGGTGATTTTAAACAGGGAAATGGGAACAAAAGCAAGTGACTCAGGCTGGCCTGGAAATAAAGAGATGACAAAGCAACAAAGTCAAGCATGCAACCAGTATGTTTCACGTGCTGTTAGCGGCAGCATTACACTTCACACATTACAGAATTTCAGATACTATAATGGTATCTCATTCAGCAACATTATTATCTTTGATACGCAATCCCTGCTGCTTCCACACTGCAGAGATAATTTGTAGCTGGGCCTCGCAGGCTTTAATATAAGGAGTCTCTCTATAAATGACTCAGATTAGCCAAGCAGCCTCGAGCACATAATAACAGAAAGCTTCTCTAACACATCTGGATCTGACTGGGACTCTTGCCATCGAGAAGCAATTCAGCATGTCATTTCAGGCACAGTTTGGTCGCTTTGCTGTTTCACAACTTATCCATCACAGATTGAAAAGAGTTCCTCTGGATCCACAGGAAGACAGATTAGTGCTCTCCTCTGCGAGTTCCAGAGGATGACATGGCAGTTCAGTAACACAGAACTTTCTCATGATACTTTGTTTCAAAATAAATTCCAGTACTCAGAAGCAAAAATTGCCCTGCCCAGCCAGTGAAACACACCCTGGACATACGAGTTTACCTGCAAGGCACATGTAAGGCCAGCATGAAATTGGCGGCTTTACTGCTGGTCCACGTGAGATCATACCCTTGGCTGGCTGCTCTTCCCCCTTCAAACTATCCCCGTGAACTTCCCCAGCTGTCACCTGTGCTGTGCATCTACCTAATAGTGCAGCTGCCTGGCTCCGTCCTCCGAAACTGCGGCTAAAGGAACTGTGCCTACTTGCATAGGAGGCTGGGCGGCTGGGCAGCCAGGGCAGGAAGAACGCGGGGATTTCCGAGTGCAGGAGCTCTTCTGCCACTAAGGCCACCTCAAACCATTTCCTCTGGAAGGCGGAGAAGTCATCCATAGCAGCTGTGTGCCACATGGCAGGCTGCTGCATGCCCACTGAACAAAAAGCAAGGGGAAGGACAGACAACCATTAGAAACAAGGGCTCGGGATCAAGAAAGAGCAGTAGTTCTTTCTAAAAATGGGTAAGGAAAAAAAATACTAGGGTATGTTGTCTGCAGGTTGCTTTTTTCTTTTTAAATAACATTCCCAAAGTCTACATTTCCTTGAATCAATTTAGAGCGGTGCTTTTCATTGCTCCCAAAGTGCATTTCTGCAGCAACACCCGTAAGAATCAAGTACAGCTGGCAATTACACAAAGGAATAACGAGGAATGCCTTGTAACACAGTTCTGACCTCGGTCGGGTTCTTTGTCCACAACAATCTTGTAGAAATAGAAGCCATAAATAAAGGTTCGTAAAGCTTCTCCGGACGCATGGACAATCAGCTGCTCTTCCAGCATTTTCTGAACAAAAAAACAGAACAAAACAACACAATGCAAAATAAGTCATTCTTTTAGTTACACAAAAGGTTACTAAAGAACAGTTGGAAATCAGTTTTCTCCCTGACACCTTTTTGTCCAGACATGTGCCTGTGGAGAATACCAGCAGTGCTCTCTCTGGATGTTCAGTAAAGTACCAAGTCCTTATCTTCTGGGGTAATCGCATTTGACCTTTCCACAGATGTCTGCCTTCCTCCCTTACCATGCTTTGGATTTACAGATGGATTTACAGGGAGCTGAGAGTTCAGAAACTTTCTAGGTTCTCTGTTAATTGATATGGGATCTCAGTAGAGGAATGAACTCCATTGCCCAGACACAGTTCAATATGGAAGACGGATTCATGAACACAACCAGGGTGTACTTCAGCATTCCTAAGACAGAGGACATTTGCTGACTGTATATGATCGATACACAAACTTCATTAACCGAACTAATCACTACAAGACACAAAAACACCACACTGTGGTGCTTTGTGGTTCCAGCACAATGGAGAGTTCATGGTAACTAGTAGCTAACTGGAGATTCATGCAGAACTATCACTACATACACGAGTGGTACAGTAATATACATACTACCACTGAAGACCACACTGCTGTTTTGTGATATGGAATCCTAAAATGACTATTTGCTAAGATACAAATCAAGTAGCACTAGGGAATGCATATTTACTGTAATTTCCAACACCAACTAGCATCTATCATCTCAGAGGTGCAGAAAGTGTTGGTAAAAGTTAGGTTCAGTTGTGTCTTTGTGACCTCATGTCCTGTTGAACATATTTTTCAGTACCTACCAAGAGTAGGATTTTAATAAGGAAACAGGAATTATTGCAATGCTTTCCTCCACTATTCTACTGTCTTCAAAGAGGGGGGTATTTTTGGCCCTCTCTGCTCCCTTAGGCAGTTCCCTTACCTGCATTATGTCAATCGCCATGGCTTGGGTTTGCACACCTTCCACATTATTCACCAACCAGTGCACAACTTCTGCTCTGATGAAACAGGATGGAGAGAGGCCCTTCTGCTCAGAGAGCAGCTGGATCCCTGTGCTGAAACACAGCAAGTCAAACACGTTAGCATGGCCTGCTCAACAATTCTGTTTAATTACCAAGACAAAAATCACTGTTGGGTAAAAAAAAAAGAAAGATAGATAGAAGACAATAGGTGCACAATGTCCTCAAAGTGGCATTTTGTTAGTTTTGGGTGATGTGACAGATGACGTTGGTAGCACTTCAGTGTTACTCACTGAGAATTCTCGCTTTGGCAGGACTGGAACTCTACTAATTGAAGTCTGTACTGCAGTGCTGGTACATCAATGTCTAAAGTTCATTGCTGGAGAGATTGGAACTGAATAGCAAAAAGAAGCTGGAAAAACTCTTTCACATCTGACAGGGGCTCTCCTGTAAGTGACTCCATGCCCCACATCCACTTAGAAAACTTTGAGACAGATGTTAAGCATATTTGGATTAAACACTTACGTGGGATGTTTCATGGCTTCGAGAATCTCCATCAAGGTGGAGGAGGAAGTCAGAGAGCTTACTGAGCACTGCTGAGAGCTGCGAAGCAAACAGACCTATGTTCAAAAACCAGGGCAGCTTGCCAGATTTGAGCACTTCAGAAAAATACTCTCATTTCTCTTCTGAACAGTGACTTCGTTACATTTATTTCCTTTCTCATTTTAACATGGACAACTAGAGGCATTACACCCCTTTCTCCCCCTGAGGCTGTCAGGTCATTGCTACAGTGACCCACTTCACACACATGGGAAGAAGCCATAGGTCAGCAAATACTCTGAAACTGGCTTTTTTTTAAACTTTAATATACAAGTACAGGAAGCAGGTGCTAATACGGTTTATTTTGAAGTTGCTTCCTCCCTGGTGTCTTGCCTCCAGGTCGGATCCTCTTGGATTTCTACAACCCACTCCACCCAATAAGGCCTGCAGGGCTCCCTTCTCTGAACAGACAGAAGACAGATGTCAGCGATGTCAATTCAAAGCCTGGTCTTCTGCTAACAGATTGCAGACACAGAATGCCTTCACTTCTGGAAGAATGAAGCTCTTTCTGGAGGTGGAGCAATGAGGCCTTCATTTAATTCTGGAAAACTGGGTTGCAAGGCTTATTTTTCACTACTGCTCTTTCTGCACATGGAAGAGTCTCGTGACAAGTGCCTTCTAGCGCTGACAGACACAGCACATCTTGTTCTCAGGTTCTTGTTTAAGTGCCTATTCCACAACACCTGAGAGGGGAATGCACTATGCAGATCCACTGTGCAGCGCTGCTGTGCTCCTCTTACCTGCCCTCTGCAGCACCAGCTGTGACATATCCTTGGTCTGTTGTGCTCTGGGAACTTCCCAGGCTCTGAGTGCTGCCCCTCTCGGCTGACTGCCCTGTGTTTATCAATGTACTGGCATCTGAGGTTCCAGGAACTGATTGATCTATAGAGACCTGCATGGAGTAAAGACACGTTTATGAGATTTATGATGCGATCTTTCCTCCATTTCCTTTCTTCCCCTGCCCTCCCAATTTTCCATCTCAGCTTAAGTCTGTTAATGACAAGCAGTACTATAAAGCTAGAACAAGCATACAGTGAAAGCATACACGCAGTCTTTCTTTTGTTAACACCACGGAGCTGCTGACAAACACAAATTTCTCTATGCTGGCATTCCACAGTGACCCTCGTAAAGACGAGGACTGACAACCGTGTTGAAAGAACCACTGACAAATTAGTAATCCCAGTCCCAACCTGATGTTTTCAATTTGTGTGATTACAAACATGCAATGGACAGAACAGGAAAATCAGTCACTACGAGAAAGTAGTAAGCAGTTAGAGAAAACATGTCCAACTCCCAGACAGAAATACGCAGATGTACTACACAGAATTCAAGTTTCATAATGCACGGAATCAGTTCATCTTCCCTTCTTTCTTAGGGCAGTACTGGGAGGCTGGTTGGCACCCACCCACACCTGTGTCACTGAGACAACAAGAACATTTTCCTCCTGCAGGAACGCTTGCACTATTCCACAGCAGACTGAACAGTTCAAAAATTAACATAAAATCTTTTCAGAAAGAACATGAAAGATTCAGCAAAGTACAGGCTGTAACTGCCATCTGTCTTTAACACGTATGGCTCAGGAAAGACATTATATAAAGCCAGAAAGGTGGGGGAGAGGAATACGAACAGCAGAGTAACTTAGCAACTCAAGTTAGTGTAAATATGAGGGCTGATCTGCCATGATGAATCCACAGCACAAGCACAGCTAAGAAATCACAAAGCTGGTAGTCTGACTTACAGGTCTGACAGTGAGACCAGAATTCTTTATTTTGTTTTCCATTTCTTCCATCCCAAGGATCTCTCACGCTGCAATGGCAGCTCTCCCTCCTTGAGCAGCCAGAAATGGCACATTCTGACATGGAATCTGCAGTCCCCACACTCAGCTCAAACCACTCTCCCTTCCCAGAGCTCACTTCAACCAGCAGTATTTTCTACTGTTACACTGTATTATTGCTAACTCTTCACTGCTGTTAGGTGTACAAACAGCTTCTGTCACAATGGCTCTTAAATCAAAACGAAAACAGTATTTTCTGCCCTCAGCTGTTTAAGAAGCCAAGGACAATTTGATTTGGATCTCTCACAGTCAAAGATCACACAAGAAATGTAGCGAGAATGGGGTAAGTAAGCTGTTGCCATTTTGTTTAGCAAGGGAAGTTGGAAACAGAAAGAGAAGCTTCAGTAGTTGACGAGACAGTAATGCAAAGGACAGTAATGCAGGGCACACGAATATCCAAAGCACACCAAAAATACTGAACGGTAGAAGGAAAGAGCCACATCCTCCACCACTGGTCACTGCCTTTTAACACTGTGCACCTCTCAGCAAGCAGATCTGGAAACTAGCCAAGCTGCAAGCTCAAGACAACCAGTGTTCTCCATTGCCTCAGTCCAAAAGCCAGAGATGACGAGACCCCATTCAAAACTAACCTGTGAGAAGAAGGTTGAAGCTGAGCGAGGGCTGCGAACAAAATCCATAAAGAAGGCCCCATCCTGAAGGCATCAGAGGAAGTAGGCCCATTGATGGCAACAGGAACAAGGAGATGAAGCAAATACAAAGTTGTGCAAGTACGAAAATGACCACAGAGAGAAAGTAAGAGGAGAATGTAAATCCCAAATGGATCCGGAACGTCAGGTGCAGCAGAACACAGAGAATCAGGAGTTACACACACACCTTGCTTTCTCTCTCTGTACCAAGATATTGCTCTTCCTCACACAGATGTTTTTCCAAAGTTTTGAAAACCACACTGACCAGAAGCCAATTCAAAACTGCGGCCTTTCCTCCATAGAGAAAGACTTGAGCTCTAGAGTAAGTGGGTTTTCATCCCAAACGCAAAGTCAAACAGTGACAGAGGTAACTGCAGAGCCACGTGTATTGGCACACAGCCACAGAAGGCCAGCTTTCTTCTGGTTTGTCAGTCATTCAAACGACACAGAGGGAGAGGCAAAGAAGCTCTTTTCAGGAAGCATACTGCTCCTGTCAAATGCAGGTCTGGTACGGTGCAAAGAAAAGGGAAGAAAAATCCACCACCAAGATCTTCCAAACACGGTATTTAACACTTCATGCAAAATCAAAACAGGCACCGCCTATGCTAAGCTCCCTGCCTGCTAACCAAGCCCAGATGAATGTATCCCCTGCTGCTATTCAAAGACATGTCAGGATCCTCATCATAAAAGACAACGCGGTGGAACTCGACTACATTTTCATTCTCTATTTGCAATTCTTTACCCTGTTCCCTAGGTAAAATATTTTGCCCAGCTTGCAGTTAAGAGGATGCTTACCCCGGTACATACGTATGAAACGTGATGGAAAGAATCAATGCCAGGGTTACATGGCTGGCAATTTACGCAGCACAGAGATAATGCCAGGCAATCTATACCATTAGGCAAAGACTCAGCAAACAGACTGCTGCAGACCAACTCACTGCGTTAAATAACTATGTGTTGTGTAGTGACCGGCTGAAGTGACCTGTCAGTCCTACTCTGAAACAGAGCAGAGGTGGAGCCAGTAGCTCAGTTTTGATCCGGAACAACTCCAGTGCTAAACAGTACCTCAGAAAAGGATTTGCTCCTGTGGCTGCTGACAGAGCAACAGCTGTGACAATTTATCAGTACCTGGGCTGTAAGTCCACAGGCAGCAAGCAGACATACCTGTGCTGATGAGCTCTAACAGGTCTGTGTGTCCTGCACACACAAGGCACACACTCACTGATGTTTCCAAATGCCCACAGAGTTGCCAGCTAAGGCTACCTGTCCAGTGGAACTCTTCTGACAAGCACGACCCATCAATTTGCAGACCCCAACTGCTTCCCTCCAAGTTCCTACGTCTAAACATTTATAGGAGTGTTTACTAGAAGAGTGTGAAAGGCTTTCAACTGACAATGCACTCTTCCAGATTCCACAGCTACCCTTCAAGAAAAGTGTTTGAATAGTTACTTTTACAACCGGAGGAAATAGCATTTGCTCAATAGCTTTTGCTATCAGCAAAAGGTCTGGTATGTAGCTTCTAGCACACTGATGCACCAGCACAGCCAGTGCTAAGAAGGACAATTCTGTCTTTTTCCCTCCGCAATGCATAACAACTCCACACACATTTTCACACACATCTTGTGTCCTACATGGAATTTTCACCAGGTTCAGTGGTAGAAAGAAACATCCATAATTTCCACACTTAAAAAGGGAAGTTTGATGATGATGATTTCCCAAAACGGCAGAAAAAAACACAAAGCATAAATTAGCACCTGAGCTTTGTAAACGTGCCTCTGAAGCCAAGTTCTGCACCCTCTCCCAAGCCAAGGATGACCTGCTGATCTCATCTGCTGCTTTAGAAACACTCCCACTCTACAATTAGGTGCCTACTACTCTGATGACTACAGTTAATCATTCCAACTAGCACTATCCCAGCTCCAGAATGCTGCAGTGCTTGTCCCTGGTGGTGACACAGAAGGCTGAATATAGAAACTAAAAGAAGAGAGATGGTTAAGCATCTGGTTGGTTGATGGTGGGGAATTTGAGAACATTTTCTTTTAGTATTTCCAATTGTTAAACCTAGGTCATATTTTTAAGTGTAGTATCTCCATTCAGTTCCTCATCACTCGTGCTGAAAGACTTCCATTCCAAAGCCAGAAAAATAATCAATTATTTCTAGTTGGACTGGAGTTGGGGTTCTGTCTCTCAGAGCACTCACAGCACAGTTCACAGGAAGGCTGAGGAGCAGCACAGCCTTTTAAGGGCCTGAAGGAAGCAAGAAGATAGTCTTCTTCATCCTGGAGTATAGTCAGTGCAGGAATGGCATCAAACTCACGATCCAGGAACACACCTTCTTCAAACAGGAGTACACAACTGGGGTTCCAGCTAGTAAGATTCCACTGAAGCTTAGCTTAATTCTGCTCTGCAAGTCAGTCACCATGTAGGTGTAGGACTGCACTGTACTATTTAATCTAAAATGAAACTCTAACTGAAATGAAGTGTGCTGCCAGGAAAGGAAATGGGCTAATTAACAAATACCACCATGTAAATTAGCACGGCAAAGCTTTAGCAAATGCTGAGGTAGCATCCCAGAGATTTCATCAGTGTGCAGTAATTAGAGCATGGTTGTGCCCCAAACTCTCCTTTATGCCCTCACACACATCCTGGGTACAGGACCACTTGCTGAATTACAGAGTAAAACACGGCGTGAGGTAGTCATGTTCTTAGAACAAAAGTCCTCTTCACTTCAGAATTTCTCAAATAATAAACAGTAGGTATAAAAAAGGACCAAAGCTGCTTTACCTTACGAGGGCTGTCCATGTAGGTGGGTGTGATAGCAATGCTCCCGCTCTCTGAAGGCTGCCCAGAGCTCTTCCCAGAAAGCATTGCTGCCTGCTGCTCCCCCAGGCTCCTACAACAAAGGCAGGAATTCAGTTTGTTCAAATACTGTCAGCTTCTGCCTGAAGACAGCTGTTGTGGAGGGGAAGCACAGTATGTTCAGACATTTTCTTCTCCACGCCCTGAAGCACAGAGCCAATCCAGTATTTTATAAGTATATATTTTTCACCCCAGACAAACAAAACGGATCCTTGAACCTACTCAAATTTCTTACCATTACCACTATAAAAATCTCTTATATTTCTGACAGCAGAAGTGTTATAAATTGTTTTCAGCATTGCTGGTATTAGCATTCTAAGTTTCTTTGAACCATTCTAGATCAGTACTGAAAAAGAACCTCAGAAGTCTTAGAGGCATTTCAATAAATGTCAACAGTGCAAACAAGATATTTTCTTTAGGCTACATTCATTACCCGATATTTATATTGAGCCTACCCTACAGATGTGTACACTTATGTTCCAGTTAAGCTCATACAGGTACAACTGTACTGGCAAATTAGAAATGCTGACACATCTGGTAAGTGATGGACCGCACTTCCAGAGTCTCCTTGTTCCTTTCCAGCCTCTTCATTCTAGAAGCATTACAGAAACATAACAGAAAGAAGTTCCAGGAAAAGCCTGGTATGCTCTGAGCTCTGCCACAAGGTCAGTGGAGAAGATCCCATACCGCTCCCTTTTCAAAACAAAGTCCCCCATCTGCCTTAGTAAGTCCAGGTGGAAGATCTGTATGAAAAATATCCCAGAGTTCTTCACACAGGACCACTGTGCATCTACAACTGTACAGACTCACTTCTGATTGGCTTCCATCTCCAGCAGAGCTGAGAGTGCTGAGGTTCCTTTCTTCCCAATGGGAGGCCCAGACTGCTCCAGAGAGTGGGTGGGGAGTGGACCAGCAATCTGCAAGCCTTTCATGGCAGACCCTTTCTAACAGAGGAAAAATGAAAGCACAGACCTGGTCAAACTAGGCTTAACTAGTAAGCAAGAACACAGCATCTCATGTCAGCAGGGCTTTATTAATCAAGCTTTAAAAAATGGAGCTAAACTACAATTAAATGAGAAATGGTCCGGTCTGGTGTTTTGGACGCTGTTGACAAAATAAAACACATGTTGTTCTGGAAACAAGGTGGCTTTGCTCTGAAATAAAGCGCTCCATTCAGCACTTGAATTTAAAGAGAACTTAATACACACTAACCAGTTTCTCACAATCCTCTTAAAGCCACCGTTTACCAGGTATTCATCTATATGGTTCTCTTTCCTCAATCCTTTTTCTAAGTCTGTAGCACACATCCAACTCAGAAGTTTGCAGCCTCTCTCTCTCTCAGCCCTCTTTCACCAATGATCTGCATCACAAGCTGCTGTGTGTCCAGGTTAACCACAACCACAGCACAAAGCAATGTACACTCGCAAATAGGTGGCACCAGCTTATGGTACGGGCAGAGCAGCTGGCTAAAGCCAAGGTATGCTGTGCAGAAGAGCTTGGCTTCTCACTAAGTGAGCTGACTGTTCCAACTCTGTTTCCAGCCACAGCAGTACATGGCACCCCTTCCAGGCACACTTAATAATTTAATCAGTTGAGTAGCAGCAAGGTGCTAATAAGACCACACTGTTTTACACTTGAAATCTCTCGTTCAGCATGGCACTGTGCTGTATGTCCAGATACACGCTCATTCACGTGCTTGGGACCGTCTCAACTATCTCTGCTAATGCTTCATTAGACTACACAGAGAAACTCAAAGGAAGGGAAAGAACTACAGGACATGCCTCCATCTTCCCACCCAACTAGAAGCTGACTCACTCGAATCATTCGATCCGATCGATGGCGTCGACGAATGCGGTTCAAGCCTTCCACAAAGCGAATGAAGCCATCCAGGAGCTGCCACTCCTCCTCATCAGAACGGGGCTTGTCTCCATACACATCACAGTGCACCTCTCCCTCCATAATACGCTTTGTGGCACTGATGCAGGCAGGCAGAAGGAGAAAGCGAGTCCTCCAAAATTTCAGTGATTCAATAAGGCTGAAGGAAGGAACATGGGAGACATGCAAGTTCAGCACAGCTTCCTATGAAGGATTCCAAAGTAAGTAAATCTATCAGCTGTAAATTTCAGTAAAGTAAGCATCTCATTCTGCTGTCTGTGTGTGATAGAAGGTAGACACGCAGTGAAGTGGTCAGCAAAACGAGTGCCACTGGGAAGTATTCCAGCACACTAAAGAAACTGTGAATGAAAAGAAAAATCAAGGCCATCCTCAGGATGAGTTGTATCACAGGGAAGTATTTTCTTATCTATAAAAGGTAGGCTACAAAGCCTTTTGCCCCCCTAAAATAAGCTATAAACAGGAATGTCTGTGGTACACCTCACAGTAGCAAGTGCTTTGGTTGACATCTGAAAAATAAGGATACAGAAGCACTGGTCTTGTTGAGAGAAGGTATCAAAAAAGCTATTGACACTAGTGAACATCACTAATGAGAAGCTCCACTCTACACAGTTTATAAGTAGGAATAGAGTAAAGCTAAGTCTAGGATTCGAGCAAGAATCCAACGGATTCAGAGCTGAATGGGAGTTCTGAGTCAGATCCAGAAATGAGTAAGAAGCCAAGAAAAGCATCTGCAGAGTACAGAAAGCCCCCATACTTCTTTGCATCTGTGGCAGAGAAGTAAAAGTTTGTTTGTGCTGAATTTTACTACCAAGATCTTGTATCAAAGATCAGATAATGCAACAGCAGCACTGAGTAGAATTCCTATAGCTGTAAGAGAGGTCTGCAGCACAAGGGTGAAAGCAGGCCAGCTACTCTCCTGGTGTACTGAGTGTTTGTAGGTTGAGCTTATTTGAAGAAGTTTTAGGTCAGAATGGAAAAGAGGAAATTAGGACGCAGAACAATCTGGATGGAAAAGGAGATCTCACCTGAAATCCTCTGAGCCAGCAGAGCAGATATACTGATCCAAGTAATTCCACTTGTACTCCTCTAATCTCTCATGTGAAAACTCTACCCAACAAGAGACAAATTCAGAGTCAGAGTGAGAGGGGCACAAGCTGTAAGTGTAGTTGATCTGAGCAGATTCATACGGATACCTAAAAAAATAAACACAAACCTTAATCTCAGCATTATCAATAGCAGCCTTCTCTTTCTTCTAGAGAGACAGAAGGCTTCACAGCACATTCTTTTGAGTACAGCTGGAGAAGCACGTTCATCTGAACAGTAACAAGCTGCTCAACCACAGAGATACTCACTTGGGCAGATATCGAGTCACGGTAATTATTTTGTCTTTCAGTGTCACTTTGTGGAAAGTACGGCCCATGCTCAGCCAGTACTGATCTTCTTCCTCGGGTCGATTCCTTGAAACGAGGCCTAGTTGTAACAATAAAAGCACACACCCTTTCAGCTTACTGCAATACCCAAAACTTTATCAACAAACTGTGCCTATAGAAAAAGACCCCAGAGACGGATTTCTGAACTCAGACAAACTGAAAGACAACTTTCACCTTTTTAAGGGACATCTGCAGAATGAGCCTTTTGTTCTTACAGTTTGTGAAGGCATTTCTTCAGCTGTAATATTAGCAACCCATACATCATCAATATAGACTTTCTTTAGGCAGGACAACAGGAAAACAGACACCATGAAGTGCTGAGAAACTGGTGGCTACAATAGTAAAGCTGGGCTCCACTTTCCCTTCCTCTCTGTTCTTCATTTCTGGAACAAATCACTTAAACTCAACATTACAAATCAGTGAAAAACAACTACATCTTACTCCTGTGTATTCCCTGCTCTATGGAAACTGTGTCACTCCTGTCTGCAGAATGTTCAGAAAGAAGTCTAAAGTCAAACAGTAAGTCAGATTCTCTCTGCTGAATATGAGATGTCTCATCCCACTCCCAGCCCTCTGGAGTGTAACTAGGTTTAGCTGACACCTGGTTTCAGGATAATAAAGCTTCACTTCTCTACTTGGGACTTTCACGGCTATTATAAAGCTGGACAACCACTGCCAGATTAACTTTAAGATGCATAAATGTTGGAGGTTTCAGTCTGTCATCTAACAGAGATGTGCCAGCCTTGCAGTAACCACGTGAATTGTGTTTAAGATATACTCAGCCAAAGTACACTCAGGCCACATTAAATCTAGGTTCACCATTGTGAAAATGAGGCCAGCTTCTCCCTGCATGCCAAAAATCCTGTGGGTGTTCCTTCACAGTGCACCTGAGCTGTTTGTGCTGCCCCAAATCAGGCTCTCCCCCACCAAATTCTTCTCACGTAACAGAAAGAAACCCACCCCAAACCAACAACAAAGAAACTGAAATACATACAAAAAAATGACAATAGTTTCAAGGAGTATCTATGCTTGATTCATGGATGTTACTGGCACTGGCAGAAGGAGAGAGAGACAAAAAGACTTCATTTTCAATCCAAAGTCACCCACCTCGACTGTAAAGGGGACTGCTGCTGAGGGGGGGTGGCACAGTTGTGGCTGGCTTCTGTGGTTTAGATTGCACAATGATTTGATAGCCTTGCATGAGACGCTGACAAATGAACTCCTCAAACACCTGCTGGGCTGTCATCTGCACTCCTTCCTCATCTCTCCTGAACACAAAGGTTAAGAAGGAGAGCAGAATAAGGAAGACGACCACACACCTATTCTTGGCTCTTTGTTTCCTAATTGAGGACTTATTCCTACACTGGGCTCTCTGCAAGTGAAGCACTCTGCCTGTGAAAGCAACCTGCAGGAAGTGGAGAGAAAATCCACTTTTTGTTGTTGTAAACAGGTGATGATTACCTGTTTGGCAATACTTACTACTGGCATCTGTGAAAGCTCATTTTAAACCAGTAACACAAAGAGTCCAAAAGATTTGCTTACAACTTCCATAAATACAAAGATCATTTTTACAGCACTTTCCAGAGAATCTCAGTACAGACTGTACATGTTTAGCAGAACTCAGACTGCTGGTGGGCAGGCAAAGCTCCACCCCTCCCCACAGCAGGAATTCAGGAGCAGAGAAAGATTTAAAGGCAGTTCAAACACCAATCAGCAGCTGGGATGATGAGAGACTCAGCATCACTACGCTGTGCTGCTACAACTACTTTCTCTCATGAACTCTGCCCTCCTGCTCTAAGGGGTATTTCTTCTTGGTGGTTTTTGTTATTGTTTGAAGTCGAACTTTGTAAGCAAACCATTCCTAAAGCACAGAATGTAATACTGTCAGATGGCAACATCAGAAAAGGTGCACAATTACCACTGAAATGAGAAAAATCCCAGTATTTTGCTGCTAGTATCAGCAGCTCATTTTTCTCTCGTACAAACTGCAAAGCATTCCTCTCCCATCAGCCGCGTTTGAAGCATCTTGGATTCAATGCAAAACACTTCACAGAAGAGGTGCTGGCCAAACCTGTCCATGTCAGCCTCTGGGAGGAGATCGTAGCAGCCCTCAGTGTAGTCATTCTGCAGGCTCTGGCGGTCGGGGAAGTAGTCCGTGGTCAGAGGGAGACATGCTGGAGTAGTGAGAGATTTCCAGTCCACTCCAACTGTACAACAGAAGCCTGGCACTACGGGGGGAGCAGACAGTGTCAGAACTGCCTCGTTGCATCATTGGGGGGAGAAAATCAGGGCATATATGGTCACCCACGAACAAATTGGGTGCAGAAGGAGATGAAAGTGTGTGAAGAGGAGCGTTAAGAACGAAGGACAAGCGTGGAGTTGGCATCGAGACAACAGGAACAAAAAGGGGATGAGTGGGGAGGGAAAGGGAAAGTAAGACAGGAAGAAGGGAGGGAGAGAAAGAGACAGTTTGTTAAACAATGCAGTGCCACGTGCTAATTCAATCCCATCATGCAAACGGCAATCAAAGTTAATGCTTTTAATTTTCTATTGATTGAAAGCTAAAGCCAAAATAGCTACTGCTCTGCCAAAATTACAGCAAGTCGGGTGCATTTACTAATTATTAATAAAACAGAAGAACATTCCAAGTCTGAGCAAGAAAATCACACCAGCTTTGCATCCCAGATAACTGCAGGAGTTGGGGATGAGCAGAGAAGGAATGACAGACCAGCCTCCTTTTGGAGCAGTACAGCAGCACAAAAGGGAGTATTTCTACAGTTATAAAAACAGCAGACAGACCCAGAGGGGTAGGAAGACCAGAAAAACATTAACTTGGAAAGAATCCTTTCCCACACCATCTTCTGGAGTTATGCTGCAGATTCAAGATTACAGAGATCTCAAACTAGGCATTGAAAAGCAAAAGCTAACCAACACCTATCATCAGTTCATTGCTGCGCTGCTTTTTACCCTGCCTAGAGCAACATGGAACAAGGCACTGGGCCAACTACCAGCTCTTCTCACAGAGGTCTTACAAAATTATTTCACCACGAAGCTGTTAATGGGAAGAACACTGCACAAGGAAATTACAAAGACCTGCTATAAAGAAAATGTCTTCTTGAGCAGTCATGTGCTTGTTTCTCTAGCAGATGAAGGTACACAACTCTCAGTAAACAATATCAAGTTCAGAAACTGACTGTACTACTTCTGCTTCGTTTGGCTGTGCCAAGCAAGCCTGCCATGCTGAGAAGCAGATAAAGAGTTCAGCCACTTTAAGTTTCAATACAATAGCATCTGGTAAGAAAGGAATTTCAGATGCAAGATGACAAACAGTTCATATATTCAGAGATGTGGAACTTCCATCAGTGGGACACTCAGAATAGGGAGATCCTGACAGTTACTGCAGCACAAAATAAACTACTGCCAAAAGGCAAGCTGGCTCCTCAAGTTTCTTGCCTACCACCTCCTTATTCTTCTATACATTTCCCTCCCAATCTTCACATCTATTTCAGTTCTTTCCAAAACCTTCCTCCTGCTTACTTGGATCTGGAGAGTTAGAGACAGCATCTTCTGGCAAATCCTTGCTCTGAGTTTTGAGGTTCATCCCTGCAAGGAAGAAAAACACAGTTTTAGTTTTTAAAATATGACGTGTCATGCCCTTTAAAGAGCTCAGGGTTCTGCACAGCAAAAAAAATACACCAAGGCAACTAATGAGGAGAAAACAAGTTGTACAGTTCCAATATCAAGTGTTCAGTGACTCTGTCCAAAGTATTAATTATGGGCAGCTTTAAAGGCCAACAAGCATTAAAGGAACAACTGAAAAAAAAACCTGACTTCTAACAGATGTAATCCAGGAAATCGATACCAACATCATCCCTGCTATTCTAAATAGCATTTACTAACAGAAAGGATGGTTGTCTGCTTCCATGATGACGCTGATATAACAGTAGAGATGGCTCTAACTGGCATTCATCTTTCATCAGCTCCACTGATGCCATCTGCCACCTAGCTGGGGAATTGCAACAAGATTTGTTTGCTCTGAACTGCATCTACCATCTGCTGGATAACAGAGACACCATACTGAATGTCACTGTCAACAGATGCAGCAGTCCTTTACTGTGAAGCACACGTTGCAGCAAAACATGCTGTGGGCAGCAGAGGAGATGAGATGCACTGAGAAATCATATTTTTGGAAATAAAAAAAAGAAGTGTTCCGTTTCATGGATGATTTAAACCATAAGGGAGAAACACAAGTCAAACACTGAGTCACACCACGGCAGCCACAGATGGCTGAGGGGCTTCAGTCAGGGGAGGCACCCACAAAGACAGACACAGATCAACCTCCACCACATACATGACTTCTGTCCAACCTACAGACATGACAGGTTTCTATAAAACGCAAGGATGCTCATTGTGTTACAACACAGCCAGCAAATCATATCCAGCAGCTGAAATGCAGTTTAGGCTTTGTTCTGGCAATTGCTATCTGGAATGCAGAGAAAGCAAAGAACAAAAATGAAACGTATTCAAATAAAACCCAAAGAAGGAAATAATGGAAGAGAAATCACTTTCAATGCAGCCATGTGAACACGAGAAACATGAGAACTGAGCCTGCTAACAAAACCCCTTCATGACTTCGCAGTGTGTGACCATAGGGGAAAACAGAATTGCTTTCACCCAAATGCCATTTCAAAGGGTGAACTTTTTTTCAGTAGCAATTTGAAGATTTTTTTTTTTAAGAACAGAAGTCTTGAAAGCTGTAGGACCAAAGATGATAAAAAAATGCCATGCATCCTATCTGAAAAGAACGTGCCTGAAATCAGAAGATAGGCTGCTACAGTCAGACAACACAACCAAATGCTGCTGGGACACGTTAGTCCAGGTACAGGACTAAAAAACCAAACAAACCAAAGCAGGTCTCCGGGTGAGGTAAGAAAGACAGCATTAATCTTCAGCTGAAAGCACAGACATGAGTCTGGGCTTTAAAATGTGATTAAATATTTTGGGCTACGTGAGTAACACTTGGTGTGAGCAGCACTGTGTTCTGAGTGCTTAAAACCTGGAGGAAGTGCTTTGCTAAGTAACAACAAGAAATGCCAGGAAGTACCACATTCCAGAATCTTCCATGCACAACAGGGCTGCAGCGTTACACATCCTCTCAAAACCCTGATACGACCAAACTTTGTTGTTTTTACACAGACGAGCCAATAGAATAGAAATGCTCAGATTTCTTACTCCGAAGAATGATATCTAGAGGAAACCCCACATAGAAAAAGAGCTCTGAGCAAATCCAGTGCATATTCAGTTATTTTTTTGTGTACACACATCAGTGCTTTGCTACTACAGAACTCAGCCACCGCCTGAGAGTTTATGGTATGTAAACAACGAGCAGCTTTTCATTCTGAGGTTTATAATACAGAACTAGACAAGTAGAGATGCATCAAAGAAGTAAACTAAAAACCTCAAAACAGCAGAAGTTCAACAGCATTAACTGATCCCTCAGAGTTGGGAACGGCTTCTTCTGTTATTGGTTCTTCTATCTCTAATGCCTGGTCCACCTACTTCCCATGTTGCCTGGCTCTAATACTGTTGCTGTCGATAAGGGCCTCGTCCCCCAGCACAAAGCTCTGCCACTGCTGTGTTACCTGCACCACTGCTGCCAGCCAGACCGTTGGAATACTCCTCTGTGCCACTGAAGCTCAGGAAGGAGGCACCGTCACCTGGATGCCGAGCAGTGCTGTGCCTGGAGGAAACCAAAGCAGCCTGTATTTGAGCACTGACACCGGCCACTCATAACATTCCATACCTTTAATAAGAAGCAATATAACAAATAACAAGCAACCAGCCTGCCATCCTAACTGAGCCTTCACAACCACGCTCCCAATGATGTTTGCAGAGATGGCAGTAGGCACAAAAAGCAGTACTGAGCAATAACCAATGCACTGTCTTCACAGAATGGGAAGAGCCAGATACACGTACACCTCCCCCAGAGAAATAAAACTTAGCTGCTTACTGAATCTGGTTTCACAGCCCAGAAAGCCAGCATTCCAGACTAAGGAAATGGCTTTGGATGAGTGTGTCATCCACAGAGACCAGGAAAAGATTCAAAGTACTACCAAGAATAAGACAGCAGGAGACATGAGTGTTAAGATCAGAAATGTTAAAACATTATGAAGCAATAAGAAGACAATAATCTTTTATTTACAGTAGAATTATGGCACAAAGACTGTGAGGATGATATTATATGAAAATTATGCAGCACACAAAGGGATTAGAGTATGCCAAAGGATGGCACACAACATAAGCCAGGACAACAACCTCCCTATAAAAGAAATGGAAAATGCTTGAAAGAAAGTCAGACTGAAATTGCCTGAAGGACTGTTCAAAGGCAGTATGGGACAAACATCCCTGGGAACACAGAAGGTAGCACGTGCTCCTCCCCCTGGACATTCTGAAACAATATGGAACACAAATTTCTACAAGCAAGAGGAAGTAATAGCAGGAAAAATATCCAAGTTATTGATCAAAGAAGTTATTATTGGCAATTCTGAGTTGTCTAAGATGCCAAAATGGTTTTTTTTGTAAATGATATTTAATAAGCATGGAGTGAAAAACAGACAAAACTTCTTCAATAAAAGAACTACCAGGCAAAAAGCAGGTAAGAGAACACCTGGAGATTGGAGAATAACTGTGCAGCTTGATAAATGGCTTACACCGAGTGAAGGAGCTAATTTCTCTCACTGTAAAATCAGCCTCCCCACAATCATACCACATCCTGTGACGCTGGGATCTCACTCCTCACTGCCAGTCAGTACTGACCAAGCACTGACCAAAGCTTGTTTTTTAACAAAAACTGATTTGAGAACACTGGTACTTTCATTTGCAATCCACTCCTGATGTTTATCACAGCCGTGCTTCTTACGAGCACAGGGAATACAGGAATGAATGGACAGGACTGGAAGTGCTCAGCAGTTACTGGGAGGCAGAGCTCTGTCTTGTCCTAAAACATGTTCTGTTCTGTTATGAAAGTCTCAGCTACTGGGATAAGGAGCTGAGAGTTAAACACAGTCCCTAATAACCCAAATTTGAATGAATCCATGAATAATGCTTTGTATTGCTCATGCACTGCAAACTGTGATAAGCTACTGCCTTCCCCAAGCTAGAGGAGGTAAACCATCTCCAGACTTGCCAGAAGAGCCAAAGTAAAAGTACATGCTGCTTTGGATGCAGCATATGATTAAACTTTCAGATGACAGCCTATAACATAGAGACAATTCTAATGAAAAAGGATGTTATTGCAAAGACTACCCAGATCCATGCTGAGGACCTCACCTGCCAGCTGCCTCGTGATAGGCCAGCTCCAGCAGCTCAGCAGAGGAGTGTGTCAAATCCTGCTGCCCGCTGTCCTGCATTTCTGCCATGTTCTGTCGAGTCTGGTGATGGATCTGGATAGCTTCTCCTGACGGACCTACAGTTACAGTTCAATCATTAATTCACTTCATCTGCCTTGATTCCTCCTTTGCTTTCATTCACTCATACTCCTCTCTTGCCAACAGCTCTGCTTTAATAAGTCCATACACTTAGCACAGCCCCTGTTACGCCGCAGAGCGCTTCAAGACACCAGATTCCACATTGGTTCTCTTGCTGGATGAAGAAAAAATTCCTAGCTATGTAACATGCTACGAAACAGACTTACCCACAGGAAAAGTGTGCATCCAGCGCCTCCTGTTAGATGTAAGCTTCATGGGCATGCGTGATGGAGCAAACGGATTGATCAGCGCTCGCTGGGGTGTGTATCCCCCAGGCCGAATGTGCAGCATGGATTCTGCACTGCCAACATGGAACCTCCCCGGGGCACTGGAGTCACGTTGCTGAGACTCCAGCATGTTCTCAAGGACATCTAGAAAGCACAACTTAAAGTCAGTGTGAGACCAGCCAAGTAAAAGAAATTGAATTGCTACGGGATATAAGGACCCCCCCAGGGTAAGTGGGAACGAGGAGAGCTGAGGGATAGGCAGGGAGAGAAGCTGAGATCAATTTCAATCTAGTCTGTAAGCTGCAACATAAACAAGAAAGAGTACAGTTTCACTTGCCATTACAGCATTTCTGTATTGTGTCACTTTATACTCAATAAAGCCAACTATGCTAAGTCAACTATGAAAAATTACTCAGAGCTTTGGGAATTCCTGAGGAAACAAAGCAAAAGACTGAGAGGACATACAGGAAACCTCAAGATGAGTCCCAAAGGCATAGCAGAAGCCACAAGTGAGTAATGTATACATTTTTTGTAACGTTCAGATTTGGCCACTTAAGTATGAAATTATTTCCAGGAGACACTGGGACAGAAGATCTCAGCAAGCTAGCAGCTAGTCATTACTACTCAAGGCAGAACATAAATACAGCCATTTAGAAATAGGAGGAATAAACCAGATGACTAAGCATCATCTGCTCTGTTCAACAACCAGAAAACTCAAAGAGAAGGGATGGTCTCATTTACCACTGTGTGCTGCTTATCAGAACGTGTGGAAAATCCCAGTTACTCTGATCGTTCCCTGCCCATCAGTCCTGTTCTACACACACCCCCAACCAGTGCATGTCCTCAACTGAGCCACACCACCACCCTTCACACTCAAGGAGGAACAAAAATACAAGAGTATCTCTGTATATATTAACTGACAGAAGGGGGAGAATGCATGAAAAGGTAAGTGTAACGTAAAGCTCCCTATGTGATAGCAGTTCCACACCAGTAAATCCTATTCCTATAGGAAGACAAATATGATATGAAGTATCAGACAGGAAGAAATGAAAAATAGAAGTATGGAGAGCCTTCAGGGACAGAATTCTACTGATCGAGCAATTGCAGGAGGAATGCAGTTGACCCATGCTATCACATACTGTCTGAGAAGAAAATTAAATCAGAAGAGTGAAAAAAAAGGTAGGCTGTCATCACTGCTAACACACTGAGACAGCTCAGCAGTACCCTGTGGAAAGGAAGGACCCAGAAAGTGACTCTTAACAACAGTAACTACCCATAGAGAGAAGTTACAAGCAGGGTCCCCCGGGGCTCATTACTAAGGCCAGTTCTCATTTCACAGATTATAGGTGACCTGGATGATAAAAATTTACTTCTGTATGTCCACATTTGCAGACAGGCACATGAGAATAGTCAAATATTAAGGAAAGCAATAGGCAAGGGAAAAGAACAAATCAGTATTGGGACACTTCTATTTAGGACAAGCCAATTAAAGAAATGCAATGGAACTGGACAAGGATAAAGGGAGAATGCATACCCAGACATAGCTGGAACGCATAAAAGCTGTAGCACGACTGCCAATATGAGCACATTTTCCCTGTGCTGACCTGGCAGGCCAACATGACCTTCGATTGCCTCTTTCCCCTCACCACCTAAGGTATTTTCCCATCTGCCTCAGGCTGACCTCTGGTGCTGGTATAGCCCAAAGAGCTGCTGACTTCATACTGGTGCAGGTGAGGCCGTGGGATCATCAGGATGTTGGAGATCTTGCCCAGTGAGCTGTCATCAGAAGCCTGGCTCCTCACCTCCTCTGGGGGCAGCGTGCGGCTCTGCAGAGAAGGGCTGCATGAGACATCATAGGAACTAGAGCTCTTTCTGGTACGACTTTCTCTCTCCCTCACGGATCTGCTGAAAAGAAATAGTTATGTGCAGTGATAAGAAAAAAGAGAGAATTAATTCCCCAATTATAAAGGGGCTTGAACAAGCTCAAGTCATGTAAAAGACTCAACAGCTGAATGCAAAAAAAAGAAGACTAAAAGGAAGCTACCGCTATCTTTTGACTATTTGGATACTAAATACTGGTTATGCGGAAATGCAGTGAGCTCATGCTCTCCTCATGCTTCTCAAAGTACATCATGCATCAAGAAATACACCAGAAGATCACTGCCCTCAAACTGGTACACTCACAGTCCTCTTACCTAAAAGTGGTGCAGCGCTGAGCTCTGGATGGGCCTGGCAGTCTGAACACCTGGGCATCATAGCCATCGTAATCAACCTGGATAGGCAGGGCATTCTCAGCATCTTTTGGAGCTCCTAATGCTGAAATAAAATCATATGGTTCTGGAGTCTCTTTCAAGAATGTTCAAGATCTGCAGGGCAGAAGCATCCAACTCTGACCACTAAAAGGCAGCTCTTCCAAAAGAAACTGCATACAAAAATCTGATGAGCAGAAGAGCTGGAAGGGATGCTGGCTCAATTATCACCGTCTGTGCCTCTGAATCTGAGTGGTTGAGGCCCTAGTATCTTTCCCACATACATCCAAGAGATTAAATAATCAGTAAACCGATTCTTGTATAAACAGATGCCTCATATCACTTCAAGAGGGAAGTGCACATTTTAAACCATCTTTGCAAGAAATGACAACTTCTCTTTTAGAACACACATGTTCCTGAAATTAGGTGGTATCAGCAGAATGCAGGCTTCTCCCACTGCAATTCTGTGGCCATATCACTGACAGCACATCAAGCCAGCAAATGTACTCCTGTCCACTTCTCATGAATGGCAGTGCAAGCACACCAGCCTGACCCCATCTATTTCTCCAGTCAGGTGACAGGCACCTAGGACAGAAACTACTGCCTCCCCCCATTGCAGTTATCTGTCTAGAGCGCAAATCATACATCCACATTAACATCCTGGGTAACAATCGTGTGCCTTTCGAGTTCTTCTGCAATAACTGTCCCTTCCAGCATCTCTTCAGAAGTGTTTTTGCTGTTAATGTCAGTCTTACTACAGCTGTTTGTTAGTTAGGAGTCAGTGTGACGGACCATTCCGGAGGATTACTCACAGGCATCTCGGCTGTTTTTTGTTTTCTCAGTCAGTGGCTGGAGGGTCCAACAAAGGAGTTGTGAAGAAAGAGATAAGGAGAAGAACAACAGTCAGCATATTGTAAGGAAATACCCCAGTGTGATAAAGCATCAAATTCAAGCTCATTAAGGCAGCCATACCATGTCAGAAGTATAAAAGACTGTTTAAATATAAAGCATTTCTCACCTAGTTTAATCCTAGGACGGACTGATCCCAACAGACTCGTCCTTCACACACAACCCCTACAACACCCATTTACAGATTTGTTTGCAATGTCTTTTAAACAGAGAAATGTAGTGACTACTGTTCCAATATTAACATTGCTAGAAGGACTGGACGCTTGGCTGAGAGATAATCAGAAGGATACCTACTTTCCTTCCTGCCAGTTTGATCCGTGGAGTGAAGCTGTTACACTGAAGCTGGCTTTTGGATGTGTAGAAACTGAAAGACAGGATAGTTCAGCTGTCTTCTAGGAACTGGACATAGCTGCACAACCACATAGCATACAGCCTATGAATTTGAGCTAGCTATCTGATGGAAAAAAGGGTATACCTTTCTTTGCATAAGACAACATCTGAAAAACACTGGAAGATGGTTAATGAGAGAGAAACTACTCTTTTCCTTAAAGACCAGCCTCAGGATTCCATATAACCTCAGTCTAGACCTCCTCTTAATGTATTAAAGTCTGCATTCCCCAGTTCATTTCCTCTTTCTACAGAAAGATATCAGCTTTCACTGTCTATAGAGTACTGCACAGTTTATGCGATTCTTTCCCTAATTTACATGACAGTAATGACTCACGTGAACTGCTTGAAAACTAAGGATCTCCTCCCACTTGGGGTAATTATTCTTTAATACCTGTTTCTTGTCACCTGAACCTTTTAAATCCTGCCCTGTTATAAGCCATCAAACACCTCTTTCATCTAAGGAAAGGACCAAGTGCCTTCCAGCTACTTGAAAAGACTGGATATACACAACGCTTGAATGGTTATTGGTCAGGACAGCCATACAATGCATGAAGATAAAACAAAGTACTGCTGCAGAACAGGGGCTGTGGAAGCTGGTTTTGTTCTGATCTCTAATGGTAGAGAAAGAGCAGAGAGCATTATGACACAATGTTTAACAGAAAGGAGAAAGAAAACCTACCACGCCTTGGGGTAAAGCAATGTAAAGCTGAGCCTCAGTGTTTCCTCTAATTGCTTTAATATTTATCCACGCTATTCACACGCTCTTTACCTGTAACTATTCACTGGAGATGTACTTATTTTCTCTAATACTCAATTTAGCTGAAGTGACAGTAATTTTCCTAAGCTTCCTGACCTACTTAAATCATAATTTAAGGCTACAACTCAGCTGGAAAGAGCTTAAGATCAAAACTTTTTCCTCTTCAAACTGCCTATCACTTCTGACACGTTGAATTAATGACCACAGTTCTGCAAGAACACTCTTAGCTCTGCAAGACTACTGTCCCTGCTTTGTAAGCAGAGCAACAGGAATAAACAATGGCAGAAGAAAGAGAATTCAACAGATGTACAGAGAGGAAAGCATAGATGTTTTGCAAAGGCTATTATCTCCTGAAAAACTTTAAGAGTTCACCTACCTATGGTTTATCCAGTGTGGAATATTGTAGTCGTCACCCAGCCTGGAATCCCCAGGTCCACAGCGATTATGGAGCTGTAAGAGGAATTCATGGCAAAGCAACCAGTAGTGTCTGTCACAGAGTAACATTTCTTCTAGGAACAGAGAAGGGAAGACCAGCATGCATTACCTTAAAGAGTGGTACAGCATGCAATGGCTGCTCTCCCATGCATACCAAGTCCACACCAATGCCTGTAAACAAATCACAGCAGAGTTCAGCTTTCGACCACGCAGGACTGATATGGTATGTCAGATATGGTATGCTCTTACTTGGTATACACAACAGATCTTAAAAACGTGATTGCACTGCAAATAGTAGCTAGCAATCCCATGGTATGTCTACATTATATATATTCCAAATAGATCTGTTGGTCTCCACAGATGTGGCACAGGACTGTTGTTTACCATTGTCTATCATCCGCTGCTTGGTCAGAATCATAAGGAGGCGATCGACTTCAAACACACCCACGCCAGGGGTGATGACCACCGACATCTGGCCAGTCCGATCGAAGTTCCTGTTTATGTAGTGCTTGTCAAACACTGCGAGAAACAAACGGGGATGCTTCATCAGAAAAGATGCTGGATGTATTTCTCAGGGCAAGGGAGCTGACTCTCTATTAGTAAAGGTTTTAAACAAGTTTCCACAAAGCACACGTGAAAGTTAGGACTTGTATGTAGCACTGTCCAACCAATAATGTAAATAAAGCTACAGGATAGCAGTAAGGGCAGAAGAGAAAACAGGAACTGGATACCTAAAATGGGGTCTTTTTTCATATGCTTAGTGTTCTAACATCTCAAAAAACACAGCAACCGAAAAAAACCCACACCAAACAAAAACACACCCAGTGCTTCAAAAAGAAGCAAATCCCTCCTATATCATAATGCCCTCCTATATCATAACATAGAGGTCATTACTAGTCACTAACATGCTGTGCTCCCTCTCACATAAATGCAGCCATCCAGAGGATGTACATCTGATGTAAAGAGTCACAAAAAAGCACATCTTTGGGGATCCCTTCCAGACAATTAAATCCATCTGTCTGCTATACAAGATGGATCACCTTCACCCAAGTAACATTTGATCCAGCCTGCTTTTGAAGGGCTTAAAGAATTAAAAAATACAACTTCTGTTGCAAGAAGTGTGCACACAGACACAGCTGGGAGAAACATTCCCATCTGAACAAGGCCCTGCACTGGCTCCTGAACCACCCAATACTCAGTTATGAGAGTCATCGCTTTTTCCAGAGACACACATTAGACACTTTCTTCTGAAGCAGGAAATGACAGTTTAACCACTCCATATTCCCCTCTCCTCACTGATGTTAAGGAACAGGCAGGAGAAGCCCACAGCCATTTACTTGCACCTGTTTTAGTGGGTACTCCTCTGTATGTTCTTACCCATTATTCATAACTTACCATTGAATGACAGATTTATGGCCTCCAGGTAGTTCCCCTGTGCTGACGTAGAATTGAAGCCTGGAGGGAAGCCCTCTGGACGAGCGTTCAGAAGGAAAAAATAAATCAATTGTAACTGCACTGGTATCAGGACCTGTTACCTCAACGAATTACAGGCAAAAATGGTGCCTCTCACAGAAAGATCCCAGCAAAATAACTACCTCAGGAGAGCACCGAAGCAGTGCAATATCAGACTCCAACCAGAGCCAGGGTTTGCAAATAGTTTTCAAAAATAAACATTTTAAGAGGGTAAAAGCCCAGGCAAGGGGTGCTCTTTCACCTGCTTGCTCCAGTCGTACCAGCACGGGATACTGGATGAAAAGCTTTTTTATGGTCACAAGCAATGAGGTCCACTCTTCTCGTCTCTCATTCTGAACTACAACTCTAGAAAGAGCACAGCTCAGTAAGTATCATGAAAGGAATACAAACCATACTCACACCCAAGGGGAAGACTAACATAGCAAAGAAGACTGTGCAGACACAGAATGGAAAGTGCTGCCGGTTTCGACATACACGTTCTGCACAGTCTTAACCCTAGCAAGGTCCTACAGCTAACAACATGACGCTCTCCACAAGGGCTGTACATACACTGTGAGACAGATGAAAGCAGGGGGAAGAAGACATACTTGTAAAAATCTTCATAAAACCTTCCCTCGTGATCCTGCCGAATCGATGCACGATGTGCCTCAGGAAACTCATCTGAAATGGAGGCAGCAGCAGCTGTTACACTGCATTCCTGTACAGAAATGACTGCTGTCTTTTCCAGCAGGGAGCAGTTAACTCCCACTAAAGAAGAAAATTTCTGATAAATACTAGCTGTCCCTCACAGCATTTAAATTGCCTTTAAACCAACATGACAGCTCGAGTATGAGGAAGAAAATTTGCCACATATTCCTCCAAGTACAGTTCTTACTGCAGTACTGTCATGGCAATGGCTGTGTACCACTGTGCTTAGTAGGGAACACTTCTGACATGGGCATAAAAAACAGCAGAAAAAAGTCATTGCCAGACACTAAGAATCTCTGACGAGAGGAGGAAGGTTAGAAATAGTAACATGAAAATACGGACTTTACTTACCTATACATTTTGCTTCATAAAACGTTCTAGAAAATAGAACCACTGTCACTTCATGGCTACAATTCTTCTCCTGTCCAGGAAGAACAGATTAAAAAAGAAAACTTTCAGGGTCACACTCAGTAGATACACGTGTAGTAACACCCTCTATACCTCACATGTAGGACCTAGATAAAAGTATATTGCTGTATCTATGTATAGGCAGAAGGACTGTGCATGCCTCTATGAAATAACAAAGCTCAGTCCTGAGGAGTCTGTTCTGCTAGGCTACAGTGCATTAAATGGAAGCATCCTCCATTAGTCTTAAAGAAACTCCCCTCTATAGTTACCAGGATACAAGACTTCTGTGTAAAATCACAGCTGACTCAATGTGCTTGCTTTTATAAATGCACTCACTGACAGCAATTGGATGTTGTTATTTCTTACTGTTCAGACAGATGCCCCTAACGATTCCAGGGAAATAACACACTAACCCCACTGAACAGTTATAGTGCTAATTCACACAAAGGAATTAATGAGCTGAAAAGAGCATACTGGCCATCCCCTGCAAAAGGAAAAGCTTGAAAAGCCCTGGTCTGAGAGAGCCCCCACATCACCCAGGCCCATACCCAACATGGTATGCTAGTACCAAAAATAGAAACCTTATATACACCATGCAGTGCTCCCAGCAAAACTCCAGGGGAGAAAAAGCACAGTGAAAATGAATCAAACCTGTAGCCCTCCTTCACATCTGTGAGCATTATGAGCTATACTTTGCATAGATGTTACACATGTAGGGTTTCAGGCTCTTTTGCCTTGTCTAGCTGTCCTTCCAATTCAGACTGCAGATTTTGTATGTCTTGAGTACTGCTACAGTTCTCTTATTCATGCCTGGAGATATCTGCTGCCCCAGGCTTTCTCCACAGCTGCGCGGCTAAAAGGGTTTCAGCCTCCAATCCTACCCTCTCCCCTAAAGCAGGGCTGCCAATAGCAGCTGCACATTGCTTTGAGCCAAGGCATGCATTGAAACAGGAGATGGCTCTTTGTTGTTCGGCTGTGAAAAGATAGTGAGGCTTTGTTTGTTTGCTTTAGAGAACACCGCTTCCAAGAGCCTGCACACCACCAGCGGCCCCATGCTAAAGGACAGCAACACATCTAGATTAAATAATGCCAGGGAAACATTCAGAACTAAGTCCTGGAACAACGACTGTGCAAAACAAACTTGAGTTACACCTACATCACACATGTAGTAACTTAAGGCCAGTCAGACCTGCCACCCAAACCAACCAACTGTATGACAGCACCACAGCAGATACAACAGAACAGTACTGGAGCCACCTGCACACACCTTTTACCAGCTGACCTGCAGTAACCACTCCTCTGATGCCCAGGAGCCATCTCTCATGCTCTTGTAAACCTTAGTGTTGCCTGACACAGCACGGACCCTCCTCTAACAGGTGGACTCCTGAAGATGGCACTGAGGTTATTTCAGAACAGGATGAGCTCCAGCAGCTATTTACCTTCCATTTTGTGAAGAGGTCGGCAAGGAAACCGTTCACAGCTTTCTCAAAGTACAAGTCCCCTGCAAAGCAAACACACCCAAACATCAAACAGTAGCAATTACTTCAGCTACAGCCTGTATTTAACACTGAGATTCTAGGAGTTATTTTTCATTAGGATCAGAGCAGAGTAACCTGCTCTGTGCACACTGAATGCTAACTGTACTAAAGAGGGCAAAAAAGAGATTTAAAAGCAGGCCTACGTTTCAGATGATTTAAACAAAGCTGTTGTATTGTCACACAGATCTGACCTTTACATCCATTTTTCCAACACACTTGCAACACGCTGGGAAAGCATCTGTGCTATCTCTTAGAAATAGCATTCACAACTGATCCCCTGCTCAGCCTTGAAAAGCTGCCCAGCTACATATGCCTAAGCACATGGTCAAAGGAACGGGTAAGAGAGTTGCTAAGGAACTAATGCAGAAAAAAATAGGACAACAACACAGCCAAGTAATTCATTCTAACCTCCTGAATTCTGAGCACTTTTTGAATTTTGAATACTTTTAGCAACCTTCCCCCTGAGCTAAAGGCAGGGCTCTCCCATCCAGCCAACGTCAAGAGAAATCTACAACATCGAGGCATTCCTTGCATGGGACTTCCACTCATTTCTGTTTTCAGGGTTCCAAGCCCTCATCGCCAAATGTTCACAGCACAGAAGAGCCTTCCCAAGGTTCATACTCAAGTTGGCCCCCCTTGAATCAGTTGCTGAGATAATGGCACCCAGGCACTGCAGTAAGAACAGGAAAATTATGGAGCACCCAGGAGAAAGAAAGCGTGGCACTGCGAGTAAGGATCTAAGAGGGCACCACAGCATTCCTCAGAGCAACGCCTACACCAAAGGCAGGACATTTTAGTTTTCTGGATGTGGTAGAAAGGTACCATAGTGGCAGTTTTCTAGTAGCAGCAGAAAGGATAGCTGCAGTCATGCACTCTCACAACCAGGCAAGCCAGTTAACCACGTACCATAGATATCGAAATCCCACATTTCACAGCTCATCTGGATGAAAATATAAACCATGGCAGAAGTGGAGCGGAAGACCACCTGCAGGGGGATTCAACATCTTTAAACAAGGTACGTTCACTGCAAGTGCCAAATGTGGAAGTTAACTACCAAGTAACTGATATGACTGTGCCCACTGCATTATGAGGAATTCATTACATAATCATCGAATAATCATAGCATGGCCTGGGTTGAAAAGACCCACAATGATCATCTGGTTTCAACCCCCTGCTATGTGCAGGGTCGCCAACCACCAGACCAGGCTGCCCGAAGCCACATCCAGCCTGGCCTTGAATGCCTTCAGGGATGGAAGAGCTCTCAGTGAAGAGCAGCTGAACTTCACTGACCACTCATTCTCCTGAATTTGCTGCCATTTTTCAACTTGCTACAAAACCAACTCGTATGATCCATACGAATCTGTCAGTAAGATAGAATTAACAAAAAAACAGCAAGGGAAAAGACTTCCTTTTCTTTACTCCCCAAAATCTTACCCGTGTGTCCTCACTGATGTATCCACAAGTGACTTTCTCACTCTTAACCCACAGTTCACCTGCTTGTGCCCTGGAAGAAAAAAAGAGCATGCTATTTATGAACTAGAGTGAATATGAAGATCACAGTATCAACATTTTCCTAACAGTGTATATTTGTCACCAATAGCTGGAAATGCTACAAACCTACCTAAGCTTAAAGCACTTCTCTTCACACTTGGCTCTAAGGGCAGAAGTTTCTGTGTTACTCTAGTTTCCCCATACCCAGGAATAAATGAACATAATGCACTGACCTGATACCTGCAAATTCCACCTTCTGGGTGACATACGCGCATGTGCTGACCTAAGAAAGAACAGTCACAGGTGTCAGCAGAACAGTGGGCTTAGAAAGAGCAGACAGATTAGCAAAGAAAACAAACAAGCAAGCAAGCAAAGCGCTCAAGCACCAGACTTGGGCCACAAAAGCATGAAAACCAGAACCTCTCAAATGCAGCATGGAAAAGTTTTTAATAGGAGCTGAAACTGACTGGGTTCTCCTCCCTAATTCAGTGTTCCTACAGGAGTCAAAAACTGCTTCAGAGATGCAGGAACAAGAAAAAATACAAATTGATAGTTACTTATTAAGCAGTGCTATCAGAGAGAGAACACTGCAGCACGCTTCTGTTTGAAAGACATCTGGATTCAGTTCCTTCCTAAGGTAGTAAACCATTAAAATTCAGAACGTGAGAAAAAACACTAAGCAGCATTTTCAGTACCCAAAGCAGTATCTACCATTACTGCAACGGAGCAGGAAATGTGTCATTTTTTTTCTCAATATTTACACACACTCCTCCAACACTAAGGTGCCACTTGGAGCTGAAGTCCCACAGGAGCTGCTGACACTGATCTTGTTCTCAGTCCCCCATGTTTTGTAAAAAGCTTATTTTCAGCAAAGAAAAAGGTCTATAATATCCTCAAAATCACCTCCACCCTACAAGCAGGGCAGCAAAGGCCTTACCAAACTTTTCTTCAGTCGCCACATATCCCCACGGCCAATGTACTGATCTTTAAAGGTCAGTTCCACCAAGTCCAAGGTCACTTCCTGGGAAACAGAGGAAAAACACTGCTTAGATTTTACTGCTTGTTTCCAACACAGCACCTTTCTATCTGTTCTGCTAAGAACCAAATGTTACAGCGAGGGCCGTTCTAAACAAGTCAGTACTGCCAACAGCTGCAAGACAAAGAGGAAATCCCATCTGAACAGCCATCAAGGTTGTGCATGTACCTGAAACTGCATCACGTGGCCAGAAAAAGACCAAAGACTATCTGTGCTACAACTCTCAGATCAAACCAAAAGCACAAGAATCAAATTCCACTGCTCAGAGCATTAAGGAAATCCAGTTCCTGCATATTTTTTGTCATGCAGTGAATGTCAGCTCCGACTGAAGCTCTTCATACAGTTGGACATTTACAAGAGATGCCTCTTTTACAAGGCACTCCAATGTCAAATAATGCAAATCCATGGCTTTTCTTTGGAGTGGGGCACTTATGAGTTTCTCTTCCCTCTGCTGAGTCATCCTGAACTACTGGAAGGAAAATCTAATTGAAACATCTAAATTCCTATCAACCAGGTCCAAAAACTTCAAAAAGAGTGCCGAGATGGTGGGGAGAGAAGAAAGGGACCCATACGAACACACAAACAGTGCAAGAGCGCAAGCCTCACTTCCTTCAGAAAGATGGTAAAAGATGCTTCCATTGAAAGTGAAAAAAAGCCTTTTTTCCCCCCAACACTGCTGTAAATGGAAGTTCACAGAGCCCCAGTGTGAGCTAACAGATGGGAAACAATTGCCAAGCCACACACCTTTGTGTCAACAACATTCACATGGACATCCTGGTAGGGCCGCAGTCGGAAAACCTGCGCAACGGTCTGATCCACGCTTATCGTTTCTGCCACAGCAACGAGAAAGGACAAGGAACACAAGCAGAAGGTGTCAGGCATTTACAGGTACAAAAGCAATACAGTGAGGTCGTCATGAAGCACTCAGGGCCTCAGCAAAAGACAGTAACTTCTTTCAACTATTGCCCAAATTAAGATTCATTAAAATCAAAGCCATGGAGATAACACAAAGTTCAGCAGGAACTCATTAACACAGGAAGAGAAGACATACAGCCAGAGAATGCAGAAACAAAAATTTAAGGCTGCAGTTTGTTGGTTTTTTTCCTCCAAACTTTACTCAACATTACTGAACCATAGGCAGATTTAAAATTGCCTACTCATTTTCTGATGGAAATGATAATTCTTCCATCCTAGGCAGACAAAGCACTCAGCTTCTTAGAAGTTAATCACCCGCATTACTCAACCAAGTACAGCCCAACCACACAATCTTTGTCTGTGATTTTACTGTGCACATCACAAGTCCAGGGTTTTACCTTTCTGCAAATCTTCCTTCAGTGATTTCACCTGCAGGAGCAGAGGGCTATAGCACACAAGGAAGAAAAAAGGCAGACAAGTTGAGGCACCAACAGTGTACTCCAGTTAAATCTATACCAAAACTATTCAGGATCACAGAGAACACAATAAGCTGAATAAAAACACTACCATTTTCTGGAAGGTTTCAATACATCATCCTCTCTGCCTGTCACCCCATGCCATTCTTTCTACCTATTGCAACTATAAGGTACTTTTTAGGTAAAGATGACACTCTAAATGGGAAACCATAGACAAACAAGATCATCTCAGAATCTTACATGCTATGCTTCTAGTTTTTTAATATATGCTGCAGGATGAACCTTCAGACTGAAGGCTTATGTTTTTATAGCACACCAAGAAGTTTGAGTTTTGCCTAGGAGATACTATAGATAGAAGAATAATTGTTAGCTAATGACAGCTCTGTGAAGATAAAGACATCACTGACCTCTCCACTTCCAGGTGCTACTTGCCCTGTGAAACACCAAGCATGAAGGATTATACAAACTCTGCTTTGAGCAAGAGCTCCTGCTACAGTTTGTTTTATTGAGAAAAAAAACACGGCAGACTCTGAAGCAAAGCCTCTCAGTGTAGAGCCTGCTGCACTTCAACACGTCCCTTCAGTGCTCTAAACCACACCTGACTATTATCAGCAAAAGGAGAATTCACCTGTATTCATCATTGGGATGTGCAATTTCCACAACATCTCCCAGCTTGATTTGAAGAAATACTTTAGGATTCACCACCAGTTCATCATCTGCAAAACATAAGCGAATGAGGAACGTGACAGTGAACAAATACACACCAAACAGACACTTGCACGTTTATACACACCAACTTGCTCAACACAGATTCACTGGCCTGGGATTAACACGTCACTGATGCACCGCATTCACTACAGAACAGGGCCCCTCCTCTACAGCCACTTCAGTCTGGACAATCTTGTGAGCAAAAGCTTTTCTTTCAAACCAAAGGACCTTTATGAAAGAGTTGTTCAGCAAGAGAGCATGCCTCCACTACACAAGTAGAATCTTCTTTTGTGTTTTTCATATGAAGATTACCAGCAGGAAATCAGGTATCTATAGAATCTTGCTAACAAACTTTAGTACCATGCTGTGATTTTAAGTCTGCAACTAGAAAGTAAGCAAATAAACAATATTCTGAGTTCACAAAAACACAGATTTTGTTCCTACACCTGTCTACGTGCAGCAGTAACTCACTGCCATGCCTGTCACTCTTTGTTAAGAAGGACCGAAGTACAAGTTAAAGTGAGAAAACAAAAGGAAAAGAAGTAGAATGAAGGAATTGTATTTTACAAGTGGAATTCCATTCTGTTCTGAAAAATAAACCTGATTTTATTCTGCTGTATCTTACTGTTAGAACAGGTCGTTCCACACTGCAGCTGGTAGCACTGCAATCAAGCTCTGCCTCCACTGCTTTGTTAAAAGAGTAATACACATCTCACTGCTTTCAATAAGAGAGTAAGTGCGGGTCTCACTGATGCAAACCAAGACACTGACCTCTGCCTCCAAAGCCCTTCTTGTGTATCACGAGCTTGTACACCTTGTTGGTCCTCATCTTGAGCTCCCGTCCTTCTCAGCTACTTCAAGTAAAAACGGCAGAGGACATCCTGCACATCTGCAGCAGAAACGAGAGCAAACACAGGCCTCTTGTCACAGAGCTGTTCTTCAGTGGCTCTGTGAGCACGGGACGGAGTGCCATTTCACGGCCAATGCCTCCTGCCATGAAGGGCGGGCACCTGGCGTGCACTAACGAACTTCAGCCTGCAAGCTGAGCAGCGGCGTCTCTGCTAAAGATTAACCTTCTCTGTGTCAAGGATAAACCCTAGCGCCGTGCTGCAGGCAGGGAGCACCCAGGCCCACCCGGTCCCTCACGGCTCCGTCCCGCCCGGCCCTGCGCTAAGCGCTACGTTTTAACTACATCACCAACATCTCGTTCCCGCTGCTTTCACCCACCCCACGCGGTAGTTCAGCGGAGAACTTTCACAGCGTACTTTTTCGGAAGGGTGCTTCAAATGAAACCTCCACTAACAAGTTTCTCTCCACATCAATTACGGACACGTCATTAGAACACACACTTTTCTCCTCACAACACCCACCCATTATAGCTGTGCTCTCACAGCAACGCTTCCCCCACAGGTGCCGAAGCGCGGGATGCAGCGCCCCCTCCCTCCAGCCCCTTCCTCTCAGCCGCTCCCGCGCTCCTCAGGGCCCCTCAGTGCCGCGGACAGGGCGCCAAAGAACGCTGAGGCCGCGCCCGCCGCTCTCACAGCCCGCCCGGCCCCAGAACCCTGAGACCGAAGGAGAAGCTCAGCACCGGGTCCAGAGCCTGAGGGGAGCAAGACATGCGCGGGCGCTAACCTCCCGCTCCGCGCGCCCCGCCAGCGACCAGGCAGAAGCAGCACCGCCACGAAGCGCTTCCGCATCCGGGGCCCAGCCCTCGCGTCACGTGGTGCCCGCCACCGAGCGGCGGAGGGGGCGGGGCTCCGGGTCGGCGGGGGG
>JACDJE010000164.1:1393415-1442642 GCA_016647715.1 Pavo muticus | reverse complement strand
GGGGAGAGCTGGGGGCGGGGCCATCGTAACGGCCGCGCAGCGCGAGGCTGGGGGCGGCGGGCCCGGATGAGGAAGTGATGTGAGCGGGCTGCGGAGCGGCGAGGAGCGGGGCGGCCGCGGGTAACGGTGGTGGGACGGTGGTGGGACGGTGGTGGGACGGTGGTGGTTGTGCCCTCGCCGGGTGGGGCCGCCTCGTCCCGCGGTGTGGGGCTGTAGAGGCCGGGGCCGCGCGGGGAGGTGCTGGGCCGCGCGTCGAACAAAGCCGCGCCCGGAGCGCGCCGTGCGTCTGCCGCAGCTCCCGGGGCGCTGGGCCGGGCCCTCGCTGCTGGGGGCGGCCCGGTGCCGGCGGTGCGTCGCGTCACGTCTCGCCGCGGTGCGGGGCTTCGGACGGAGCGCCCCTGAGGGCCGCGGGAGTGCGGCTTTGCGACAGTTGAAAGCTTCGGAAAATGACAGGAGGGAAAAGGATGCCTTGGTTTAGCTGGGAAGTAGAGCGTGTTACGAACCCTGAGGTTCGCTGCGTCTCTTTTGGGGTTCCCTGGGAGTTGGAGCTGTGGAAGTGTGTCTCAGCAGTGCTGGTCTCTGCGGGCCCTCTGTTATCGAAACGTTTGCCTGGGTGCCCAAATAGTTCTCAGCCCCTTTCTGAAGTTACAGAGTCACAAAGCAGTAGCAGCGTTGGATCGGAGGGCACCTTACAGCCCCAAGCCCTGCTGTGTGCTGCTGCCCCCCAGCTCAGGCTGCCCGTGGCCTCAGGCATCTCCAGGGATGGGGCACCCACAGCTCTTCTTTTCCAGGGCCTCGCCGCCCTGTGAGTGAAGAATTTTCACCTAATATCCGACTTAAATCTCCTCTCTTAGTTTAAAGCCATTCTCCCTTGTCCTGTCACTATCAGGCGGTGGTCCTCCTCCTGTTTATAAGTGCCCCTCTAGTACTGGAAGGTGCAGTGAAGTCTCCCTGGAGCCTTCTCTTCCCCAAGCTAAACAAGCTCCTACAGCGTTTCTCCATAGGAGGGGGTGCTCCAGCTCTCTGAGCATCTTTGGACCTTGAACAGTGAAGCTTTCTTTTTGATCTTGAGATTACCCCTATCTTTGTTGATTTAATATTTCTTTTATTTTTAGGGTAAACTGTGAAAGACAGTGGGCCTCCAGCTGCCCCCATGCTCTCGTCTGGGGTGGAATGTCTCCTTGACTCGTCTGCCTGTACTGGCACTGAGGACCTGCACAAGGGGCTGCCGCTCAGCATCCCCGCCAGCCTTATGGCTGTGTCTGAGCCTGGTGCTGGATTAGATGCAAAGCCTGATGTGTCTACACCTGAGCTGGCACACAGTAGTGAGCTGTCATCCGAGCACCACAGGACTTTGGAGGCAAAAGGCTTTGGTGAGGGGGCAGCACATCTGGATGATGTGGTCAGAGAGGTTCATTGGGAGCCAGCAGAACTGTCTACTGAAGAATTACTACACGGTGGAGATGTTGAAGAGAATGAAGAAAACAAACAAACTCGTAGGAAACAAGACTGTTCTAGTGGTGAATACCAGCAAGGAGATAAAGAGGCACAGGATGCTGAAGAGGACCATGCTGAATGCTGTACTCTAAAACCTGCGGAAAAGTGGTTAAAACAAGTAAGCAAATTAGGAAAAAAACATATCTGTGTGATATTTGGAATTTAAGGTTGCCACAACAAGGCACAGGATTTTGTCCATGTGATTTTCTACTTATTTGTGACTTCTGTCATGTGTGTCATTACTGAGATTATCACAGGTCCAGTGAAAATCTGAGTATATTTGAGTAGACCAGTGGTGTTTTAAAAAATCAAGGTTTTTTAAATGGCAAGATGGAATGGTAAGAGGCAGGTATGTAACAGAGTAAGGACCAAAACTGACTGGTGGCTAAAAAGAAGGAGAAAGAAACAACTGGGAAAGCCCCTAGGCCAATACCTGTGTTCTGTGGATACAGCACATTTTACAAGCATCATCCGTAGTCAAAGTACTAACCGCTAAATAACAGCTATTTCAGTCTGGTAGTTGTATTTTAATGCTACAGGGGACTTCAGCCTAACATTTCAGTTTTACTCTGAAAATGAAGGTTCTTCATTTTTGGAATTATCGTTTGTAGCAAGGTAAGCGTCAGTGAACTGTTAGTGTTCCCTTTCAAAAGAAGGAGCTCCCAAGGTCATGGTTTATTTTTCCTCCCCTCTAGCAAAGGCTGATGATAAAAATGTTGGTTCTAGGCAAAGACTTGCTGAAAAATGTGCCAAATAGTTTACCAACAACTGAAGAGTTGCAAAACTCTTTATTAAAAAGTCAAGATTTTTTAGTTCCTGTTGATCAGTTTTCTGTAGTTTGTATACAGGGTTTTTACATATAGAAGAACACAGGAGGAAAAAAAATGTATTCTGACTGAACATATACCAGCCTTAGAACCATCTGAATAAATTGCATGGTTTACAATGTTGCATAATAAAATATTTTGTCATTTCCCATATATATATTTTTTCCTTTTTGATACCTGTTTGATTTATTTGAAGAGTTGTGAAAATAGTTAACTTTTCCATGGTCGGGTTTCCAAGATTAACTTTCATGTACTTCAGATATTCAGGTGGTTTATTGGATTGGGTTGGGATTTTTTATTTTTTTTCCTAAGTAGACCTAGGGCACCTGTTCTGGGGTTATGTGGTTTTGAGCCAAGGGAAGGAGTGGTAGAAGGCAAGTTCTAGTAAATAACAGGAAAGATATGCATCTTACCAAAAGCACACAGTGATGGCTTGGGGGTGTGAGGGAGGCTTGGAGACTGGATTATTCCTCTGATTCATATTTGCAACAATTTCCATTTAAGCTACCTACTAGCTGCTTGCATGGGAATACTTTTCTGCTGCTAAATACAACAGCACTTTACCATGCAAGGTGCTGAGGTGCTGTTGATTGATAGGGCCAGAAAGGAATGGCAAGTGTTTGTGTGAATGCCTCTAGAAGGGCTTTCACGTTCTGAGGTTTGTCCTTCCCAGACAGAACTAACCTAGGTGAGCAAGTACAGTCCTTGAAATGTTTCAGAAAATTGACTGATATCCACTTTTATTTTTGTCATGTTTCAGGAGGATCCTCATCTAAACAAGCATGAGGTAAATTCTTCAGCAAGCTGTTGTGCTGAAATAGCAGGATTTCTGAAGAGCAAAGGTGCATATTTTTGTTGTACGTGCCTGTCTGCCTCTGCTTTTCTCTCAGATTCCTTTTTGTTGATTTAAAATCGATGATTAATTTTAAGATGGCTCATTTAATTTGTTCTACAGTAGAAACTATTACCCTGCATTGTTCAAACAATATGAAAGTTTCATCCTTTGCTTTTTCACAATAGCCTGTATACTTTTCTTAAGACTTTTTACATAACAGACGTGTTTTTAGTTATTTTGCTGGAATACTTACTTACCCCAAAGCAGAAGCTCTTGTTAGTAGCAGACGTTTTACATTTCCTTATTCTTCAGAGCTGGCTTACATGACAGTGGTAATAACAAAGATGTAAAAATGTGACTCATTCACTTTCTAATTTTTAGAAAATTGAAAGTCCAGAATTCAAAGGAAGAATATAGCAAAACATCCTTAGTTTCATTATGAGCTGTAATTTTTTTGCTCCAAATGATTTTTTCACTTGGCCTACAGCTAGCCATTGCTTTTTTTCTCTCTCATGCCTTGTTGTTGTTTGAGGAAATCATAGAATCGTAGAATTGTTTGAGTTGGAAGGGACGCCCAAAGGTCATCCTGTCCAGCTCCCCTGTCTTAATTTGCTGTAATATTACTTTTTAATGATACCATCTGGTCTTGATCCTTAGTTGGAAATATGAAAATGATGTGCAGAAATATGAGTGCATATGTAAAGTTTTGAATATAAGGATATTGAACAGCAACTCTCATTTTTGAACTTCGTCATTCTCTTCATGACTTTACAAAAATATTTATTAACAATCCAAATTGCTTGGACAGAAAGAGATATGGGTTGTCCTCCTGTAGGTTACTTATGACAAAAACTCCTTCAAGGGAGAAGAAATGGAAATGGCAACTCAATGCCCAGCCATGTTTCTAGAATGTGGCAGATAAAGTACCCAGCTACATTGAGCTTTGACGTAACAAATAAATATTATGATGTTGGCCAAGACTTCAAATGTATTGAGTTACAGGACCTGTATTGCTTCTGGTTTGTTATCAGAGGAATCTGAAAAATACAGGATTTTTGCTGCTCATGTGGAATGTCTTTACTAAAAAGGACTGCATTTTTTATGTAAGGCTTGTGATGGAGTTGTTTGTTTGCTTTTTTTTAATGGTTTGTATTAGAATTGCTAGCTTCTATTCTCACTTCTTCAAAAGCTTTTATAACCAAGACAGACTATACACAATAGTGTGTATATTGCCAAGAGAAACATAGTAAGCTAAATGCCTTCCAAAGGTATTGTATGGTACTGATTTGCTTTATTTTTCTTATGCAGGAGAAAACCAAGCAAATGTTCAGGTGACAGCTGAAACTCTCCCAAAGCTTACTGAAGAAGCACAAGGTATGAAGGCTGATGGGACTAGGATATTTAGTAAAGCAGGATACCAGAATGGCAGTGTGAGTAAAGGTCTTCCACCTGAGAGCAATGAATGCCCAGATATAGACACAGTCATGGCTAGAGCTGAGGTTTCAGAAACCACCAGGCTAGATTTCATAGAGCCTTTAAAAGATATGGACGTTGAATCAACAACAGAACACTCACAAGAAATAAGTGAACATAATGGGTTGAAAGCCCATGCTGACATGTCTTTGAGAACAGGTGGCAATGTTGTATCTATTTTGGAGACTACAGAAGAAAAATTTCCTAGACAAAATCTCGTTAATGAATTCAGTACATCACTTGATAATTGCCAGACTTCTCAGCAGGATGAAGAAAACAATACTTGTGACTTCTGTACCGTTCTTCCACCTAGACATAATGAACCTGTTAGGTTATCATCAGTAGGAAGTTGCAGAATGCTCTCCATAAAAAGCTCTGAAGTTGTGTGTTCGGTTCTGGAAAGTGTCTGTTATCTGGACTTTAGAAATATGTCACTAGACAACAACAGTACTGCAATCCATGGGATTATCAATGAAACCTCAAAAAAGCATCTTCCTGAAAGCACTACAAGTCAGACTACTTATGATCACAGAACTGGATTTGTAAAGAACTGCACCTCCAAGTCCATGCCAGTAGAGCATCTCTCAGCGCTAAGTAACAAAGAATTATCTAGTGATAAAACTGATGATGGGGTAACAAATGATAGTACAGGTAAATCACACAGCTCTGAATTTGAAGACGTTGCTGAAATCCGTAGAGAGATTGCTGTGGGAGGTAGCATTGAAGCTCAAGAGAGTGCTGATTTTGAGCACTGTCATCCTTCAGTTTTCAGTTCTATTGCTTCATCTTCTGAGGAGCTCTCAAAAGAAAAATTAAAAACGATCCCGTCAGAAGGCAATAAGTGGAAAAAGGACCAGTCGCAATTTTCTGTCAGTGATCTGTGCAAGGATGATTTAAAAGAAAGTATCCCGTTGAAGGAAACAAGCAGCATTGCTTCCCATGAAATTGTACAGACAGATGAAGGCATTTATAAGGCCTACAGTAAAATTTCTTTTCCCAGTAGGCATGACTGCCAGGATCTTTCTGTCAAGCAAGAAGATGAATCACCTGAGGTACAACTGTTTGAACAGAAATCTCAGAGTAATACAATGTTAGAGTTTTCTGGCAAAGAAACTAATTTGATTTATACACTAAATGTAATTCTACCTCCTGTTGCACAAAAATCAAGAGAACCTCACTGTGATGAGTGTCTGTTTTGTACTGCTAATGAAGCAAGCAAGGACAAGGCTCAGGATAATCTATCTGGAAAAGAATCATTTAGTTCTGCTGGGACATCAGATGAACAAGTTGCTGAATTTGTGCTGCATAAAGACAAATTCAAGTCCTCAGTAAATCCCAAGACTTCTGATGAATCCAGTATGACAGGCAACATTTCCCAGAAGAACAGGAAGCCTTCAGAAGGGAAGGTAGAGAGTGTAGACGCTGGTTTAGAAAATGAATGTAGCAACACATTGAATTTTAGTAATCAGACTTTAAAAGACCAGCATACAGCTGCCACCACTGTCAGTATCTTATCAAGTAGTACACCTGTAGATGATGCTGTCCTGAACAGTAATTTTTTTAAGGCTGATACTGAGATGAAGATTGATGAAAATGATAGTTTGAAAGGAGAAGTTTCAGCTGGATATAACAGTAAAAAGACAATCACTTTTCAGGAAGAACATTGCCCTTTGTCGTGTAGATCTCTTCCTTATCAAGATGAATGGGGCAACAGGTGTGTAGCTCTGCATGGGATAAATGATATTTCCACAGAAAAAAGCATGTTTTGCCTAACTTATGATGCAGAGGAGTCTACTGCTACCTTAGTAGGAGATGAGATTTCAAATAAGAATATGAAATCTGCAAATATGAAACAATTTGATCTTTGTAAATTAACAGATTGCAGGGTAATTATTTGTGACAAAGACGAGGCAAAAGACCAATTTAGTTTGTGTGCTGTCCATACAGATGAATTTGATAAAACAAGAACTGTGAGTTCTCCAGAAGTTCCTGAAGGCGATTGGATAAGTGAGACTGGTGAACAGCTATTAGTCAGAAATCTGAACAAAAAAAATTGTGTTCGTAATTTTGAATTTTGCAACTCTCGATTACTGCTGAAGATGAGAGAACTAGGCACGTCTGGGAAGAAAGGAATGTCATCATTCACAGCCAGTTCTTCTGAGTACAGCTTTTGTATCTGTGGTGCGTGCCCGTTACTCAACAATATGAATATGCAAACAAGACATGCTATCCAAACAGAAATGACCATTTCTCCAATGGAGAATCAGTTTCTTGCACGCCACAGTGAGTTCTATGGCCTAGTTCCTGGCAGAAAGCAACATCTAGAAAGCTTAAACAAAGAGCCAAATACTGGTTTACAGTATATCGCTGCTTCTGCAGAGGAAGCTAAACTGTCAATCAGCTCTAGCCAATATGAAGAGATACTGTTAAAAAAAGGTGATGACCTGACTCTGTTAGTTCATAAACATCTAAGAGAAGATGATTTTCAAAGAACTGTAAAAGAGAATGCAGTGGACTTTGAGTCTTCAAGTGGTTTAAGAAACGCAGACTACTCAGGATGCACGGGTTTCATCAGTGATGGAATTCAAGAGAAGATGACAAAACTAAAAGAAAAAGAGAACAGCTTTGGAAGAGAAGATAAAGGAACCCATGAAGAAAGCCTTTCTGATAGCAAATCACAATATTCACAGCGTGCTTTGTCCATCAAATGTGTGAAAGACAAAGCAGAGCTAGTATTTTCAGGAAATACAAGGCAGCGATCCTTAGCAAAGGTGAAGTGGTTAACTGGGGACCAAGCAAATACAGTTAATGTCTCATTTTTGCCCTTCTCATCAATTCATGGGAGTCTGTTTTATAAGCCAGAAAAAACGTATGTACTTTCAAAGATGGAAAACAGAAGTCTGAGAATAAAATCTACCTTAAATAACTCTTGCTCACAGTTAATGTTGGAGCCTGGTAAAGAAACTGATGCTAACAAGGACACGGGGCCATCCTGTTTTGTGAAGTTTAACATCCAGGATTCTTCTAATGAGACTCATGGGGATTCAGAAACGCCATCAGCTCTGAACTTAGCTGACTCTTTGCCTCAGAAAGAACAGCTATGTGTGTCATCTGAGAATACAGACATAGGTAATAGTGATTCATCTTCAGATGAAGTTTGTTGCAAAGGTTCTTCAGTGACAAAACCTCTTTCTGCAACACTGTATGTTAAGAGAGAAGCTAGCAATTCTGAAATACCATCTTCAGAGGATGAAAAGGCAACTAGCACTCTGAAAGGTGCAAAAAGTTCAAGTGTTTGTGCTCGCAACAAAGAAAGGCAGAGAGATGAGAAGCATGGTGTGCTAACTGCAAAAGTCATGGATGTGACCTTACCAAAAAGTGCTGATTGTGGAGAGAAGTTGAAATATGCATGTACAGAAGAGAAGATAGAAAGAGAAGTGTCTCATAAAAAAAAGCTGCCCATACATTCCTTACTTGATGGAGAAGATTGCTTATGGGCCTCGTTAGAAGGTTCAGAAGAGTCTAGTAGCAAAACAGTTACCGTCAGTACTGAGAACTACGAAAAAGGTTTTGAAGAAATCCCAAGGCCTGACCTAAACAGGCTTTCAGAGGAAAGAAACGCTACAAAGCCTACAAGCTTCACTGATACCAGTTTACTTTCAGAAGCTGTGCAAGACTGTCAAACTGCAGATGCATCTGACACAGAAACTCCACCAGAATTCAAATACATTGAAATGAACATGCTATCAAACGGTTGCAAAGAATCATTACCAAATTATGTAGTTCAATGTGAAATATGTGTGCCTTACAAATTAAATGCACAGAGCAAAGATAATGCAAAGGAAATTACAGGATGTCAAGATACTATACCAACTCATTCAGTTTCCATGGAAAATGAGACTTCAGATTCTGTGAGACTTGATAAAGCAGAAAAATGTCAGGCACGTAAACGAAAGAAAAAGTGTGAGGAGGTGAAAGTGCACGGGTCAGACAAGGCAAAACAAGAAAAGAAGGCAGCATACAAAGTGAAAGCAGAAGTTGCAGTGCATCCAAGCATATTGTACAGTTCTGAACTTTTATGCAGTTCTTCAAATGAGTTGGTGATGTCAAGAAATACAAAGTTTGGAAGTCCTTCGGAGGACATTTTTGTCATTAGAAGCAGTGAAAATAAACTGTGTAGCACTTTACAAGAAATCAAAAGGCCAAAGATTACCACAGATACTATTAGTTCATGTTTTTTAAAGACTCAGGATTCAGAAATGAAAAACCTGAACCTTAAGTCAGGTTATAATGGAATTCTTGGTGCCTTTGGAACTAGAAATAAACTAAGAGGACCTCTCCCATTAAAAATACAGCCTGGAAGAACATGCAAAAAAGTTCCCACGTCATACCAACTAGAAACTGTAAGGAAAATAAGAAAACCTAAAAGTTCAACTCTTTTGGAGCCTCCCTCAGAAATGCCCCCTAAACAGGAAAACACAGTCCTCAAATCTTTGTACTTTGCTTATAAATCACCAACAGTGAAAAAGGAAATAGCCATGAGATTTGTCCATATGCCGAGGCAGAAGGCCAAGAGGTGCAGTTTGCTGAGCAGCTTGAAATTCAGAAAATGTACCAAAGAACCAGCATTACTGAGCAAGCTGTCTGCAATAGCCAGCAAATTACTGGTACCTGCCACAAGCATCCGCAGCTTGGAATCTCTGCCGTGTTCTGCTGAAACTCTTCCCGTGGCTGCGAGGTACAGTCAGCGTAGATCTAAAAATCTACTGGAAGCTTTCTCTTGCATTAACAGGAACTTACGCTCACGCTGGGCTGACAGTTGGTGTACCAAGATGTTCAGCTTTCAATCTTTGGCACTTTATTCAGTAGGATCTACCAAAATACCTTCTTTAGACTCGAGCAACAATTCTCCGTCTTCTTTCTTGGATACCCCAGTGTTCCCAATTTCTTTTCACATAAAATTGGACTCCAGTCCTGTGACAGACCTCACATGGACTACATCTCAGCACTCTGTACATCACAGACTGGTTTTGGAAGAAATGCCTGCACCACCTTCAAAGTGGACTTTCCTCCTTTCTCAGAGCTGTTCAGATGCAACAGCAATCAAGGAAGATTTCAGTCAAGATCATGAGCTGCATTCCCCTCTCTCTGTAACAACCCCAGGGGTTGTTGCACTTCATCCTGACCACGGAAGAAATGCCATAGCTAAAAGAACAGGAAGTTGCTCCATGCCTGGCCTTCATACAGTGTTAGCACTTTCTTCACCTGGGTGTTACAGGATTTGGACAAGAAGAAGAAACTTAACCAGTCATATCCCTACCATCCAGAGACTATTTATATCCCAGTTTACCCAGGGTTTGAAAGGGTCATCTAATGTATCAGATGACCTGGTCTCTTCCCTGCCGTACTCCTTGGGCAGGACACTATCCATATGGAGTCAGCATGGTCCTTCTGCCTGTCCCTCCGAAATCACTCCTCTTCATTCCAGTCACTGCAAGTGGCAGCCAAGTGTGGGCATCGAGAACAGGTAAAACTCATCAACTTATTTCTGAGAATAAATACGTGTAGGGTATGTTCTTGCTGCTTTTTTGGGGAAGTGAGAGTGATAGAAGCTTGTGTTGCAGGATCAGTTTCTCCCATTCCATATCTACATGTTCTGCTCCAAAAATGGTTTATCATGGAAGGTTCTTACCTACAGAACAGTCTGTTAGCTGAATTTAAATATATTTGCCTTCGCTTCTTTAATGCTGTCCTCTTTTGGCAGAATGGCTAACCCTATTTTCTTCTCCCATGCAAAATAAACACACCATGCATCAGAGTATATAATGCAGAAAGGTGAGCTACTTCATTAGGTCTTTTCAGAGTGACTGCAGAACAACTGGATTTCTGAGGTAGGAGAGTTTTTTTCAGAGGTCTGAGCCACAAGTTTCACTTGAACCACTGTAAAATATTCAATATCAGATTAGGAAGAATCTTAATTGGGGCGGGAATTCAGTTAAATCTTTAATTGTATTCCATGACTGTTCTGTGCTAACTGAAACCTCTTTATGTGTACTGTGCCTTTTGATAGTGTGTGCCAGGTGTATTGAATTGTTGGCGCATGCAGCCCTAGCTCCATTTCAGGCTGGTGAGGAATTTTGGTGTGTCTGTCCTTCTCAATGTGAGTGGGAAGAGCACTGATGTCTACTTTGCATATTTCACTAAACTTTCCTACCTGCATTTGAAATCTTTTTGCTGAGAAACAGAATAAAAGAAGAGGTTCCTAGTGCTGGCATAAGATTTTTGCATGCTCTCGTGCAAGCTTTTCACCTGTTATGTCTCAGTTGCTGCTACCTGAGACACAGGACAGGTCAGTCCCTCATCTTGCTGTCTTGAGATTCCTGGACAGACTGTAAGTTCGTGAATCCGTTTCATTAACTGCAACTCATAATGTTGCAGTCTGTAGAGAACTGTTGAATTTGACTTTTATATAATTAATGCTGCATTTTACTTGGTGTAAGTGGAGAAAATACCTGTAAGTTTATCACTTACTAGTATAAATTCTCATGTCTACTAGAAAGATTTGAGTGAGAGTATGAAATAACTGCTCCATTTTGTGAGTTCTCTGCACTAAAAGATAGAATTTGAATAATGATACAGAGACAACTTTGCAGCATATTCTATAAGACCTGGTTTCTTTTTTGCCCCACACGAGGCAATATTTCAGGCTGAATTTTCTAGTGTATAAATTAGTGCTTTGGAATTAATCACATCAGTAAACACTAAAGTTTGAGCACATAAGACATTGTTGAAATTATTTTTTTTTTAACACAAGGAAAACCTTTTTAAAGCTTCTTGCTGTGCATGAGATGAATTATTTTGTATTGTTGAGGCATTTTATCCTTGGACTTCAAGATCTGAGCTGACTTAATCTCATGTTTTCTTCTATTGTTACATCTGCAGACTCTTAGGCAGTTTGTTACAGCACATCCAGTTAACTAAAATGTAGGAGGATTTAACTCCTCGTCATAAAGGGTAAATTGAGAACCAGCTGTTTTGCTATGAATTACTTTTTCCTAAAGAAGAGAAGACAGATCAAATCTTATCACTCTATGTGAAAAATGCCCAAAGTTAAAGTAGCATAAAGCTCAGTTTGCTTTTTCTTCTTAGATACTTGAAAGGAATTGATGCCTCTGTCTGGGCACACTTAATGCTTCTGGCCCACTTGGGTTTTATTTAGAGTTAAGTTATTGTAGTGAATTTAAGGCAATAAGTCTGAAAGAATGTTTCCAGAATCGTAAGGATGTATAGAAAGTGAATTCTATTTCTAGAATAATTGCACAAAAAGTATAATTAAAGGATTTGGATAGAAAATAATTGAAAGAAAAAAACCCTTTAACTATATAATATCATTTTAGATTCTGTTTTGCTGGAAATTGCTAGCTTGTTCTCATCAACTAATAATTCTTCTAAGCATATTAACAGAAACAGTGGCAAAAGGATAATTCAGTAAATCTCTCTTAAATTTGTGTTTACTCAATCTATGTGATTACATAGAAATAAATATAGAAAATATATATTATATGTAAGAAATTCTGGCATGTAAATACAAAAACACAGGAAAGTGAATTTGGTGCAGCATAAAAGCATTTTCAGCGCAGCTGATGACTTTTTAATCTGTAGCGTTCCAGCCTGGCTGTGGTTTCTTTATGTCAGTACACTCAGTACATTCAGCTGCAGCAAGTACAAGATTTGCTGTTTGATGTAATAAAAGCTGTTCCAGCTGACTCCTTTTTCACTGCTGTGAATAGTGTGGGCACAAAGTAAAGTTTAGTGTTAAAGGACCTAGAGCTGATGTGCTGATTTTTTTTATTATTTATTTTTTACTCCATAGCAATTACCAAACCTTATAGAAGGGCCTCTGGTTATTCTGATGAAGTGTATTCCAGTAAGACTGTGGGAGTTAGAGACAGTAGAGAGACAAGTTAATGAAAATCCCTCTTTGCGCTTTCTGCTGCTCCACCATGCACTTTTCTTTAGAACAAAAATTACCCATGATTTTTGTTTCATTTTAGAAGTTGTTTTTTAATAAGGAATCTAGACTTGCATAGCATTCATTCAAGCATTAGCTCAAAAACTGTGATTATTTGTCTCCTTCTTTCTGTACTCTCACTTCCTTTTCTTACCACTACAATGTTAAGTGGAAGTAGAACTATTGCCCTACCAAGCTGTCAGTGCAGTTTAGTTACTATTGGGCTAAATGACAGATGTGGCTTGCTCTTGTATGATTCTACTATTTCTTACCCCTGCCATTCCCAACATTAGCATTTTTTGTCCAGATCATATTAAGACTCTTTTCCCTCATCTCTTTTATAACATAGGTCTAACTTCTCTCTCTTTGTTTTTTTTCTGTTGAACCAGCTATGCCATATTACCACGCTTACCTGTACAGGGTATGGAAGCACTACAGACTGCAGGTCGTGAGATACGGTGAGTACCCAGAACTTTGGTATTTATTCAGAGTAGCTGGATCATAAGCTTTCTTAGAAAGAGATGTTGTTGATATCGTTTTGTGTTTCAGTTTTTGACAGTTCACTTCAGTAATAGCCTTCTGATTGAAGTTCTAGAGAAACACACTGCTTGGATGGAATGCACCGGGGCATTCACACAAACACCACGTAGATCACAGCACAGGGCAGTGCTGTTGCTCTCAAGCATGTTAAATTTCTTACTATGAAATATGTATGCAAAACTGCAGAACTTAGTTTTCTTACTTGGATAAATAAGTTCTTTTTGCTTGAGGAAGTGGAAATGAGGTGCTGATACTTTCCTCTACTCTTTTTCATTGTTGGAATGGCAGGTGTAAAAACTCTTAAATGTATCTGTGAACAAAAAGTACTAAATTAATACCTGTGACAAATTTGCTGACAGCAGGAAAATTAATTGTTTTCTATGAGTAACTACTAAATAGAGCTATAAACTTTATGGAAAGAAAAATAATGGTAAAATCAGATATTCAAAATACTGGCAATTTAGTTTATTTCAGTTTCAGTGTGAGCTGCAGCAGTTTTTGGCTGTAAGCACTTAGTGGAGAAAGTGCTCACTTGGGCAATTTCTATGAACAACATTGTTTTATGTGCCCATACTGCAATTTAGGGACAAGAGCATGGAATGCAGTTGCACCATAATTTGGGTCTTGATCTAGTTATATCCTCTTCTTCCTCTTTTACAGTCTGGAACCTCCATTCCCTCTTCCACTACCAAAGTCTTGCTTGCTTTCGGAAGCATTGCCCCCTATGCTTCCAGAACCTGAACTTCAGGTCCATGCCCCTGATGAAGCAGATACTTCCATTCCAGACTGTTTTAGATCCCAAGATGACACAGAACTGAAAAAAGTGAGTTCATTTGAGATTTTAGGTGCTGATGAATGTTTCCAATTAAATGTTAAAAGACAAGGCTTCTAGTCCCAGTCTGTGCTCTGTGTTTCTTTTTTTTCTAAGCAGACATAGAGTGGCAAAAACAAAGTTGAGTAGGGCATTTGGTAACTGACTGGTAATTACTTCCTTCATCTTCACTTTTTTTCTTTTTTTTTCCCCTAAGACTGAGCCAGAAAAGAGGCCAAAGAAAGTCTCACAGATCCGAATCAGGAAAACTGTTCCTAGGCTAGATCATAACCTGACTCCGATGGGACTACCCAAACCAAAAAGGTGAGCCATTCCGTTTAAATGGACTCCTTACTAACTTCTGTGGTTACTTTGTTTATTGTATAGAAGTGTCAGCCTTGACAAAGGACTGCAATTCTTCACATACTGGCTTGATAATTAAGTGTGAATAATTAAGTTCTAAAATCAGTCTCAAGAAATGAAACGTTATAATCTGCTAAACTGTGTTTTCTTAGCTTCCACAAAAAAAAGTGACCTGTGAATGGCTTTCCCTTTCTTTTGGGCATCATTATCAAAACATCATAGTATGCTAGAAAGAGCATTGATCTGTGCAGGCAAGAGGAGTTTTGACACAGATGTTCTAAAAACACCACCTGAAATGAGGTACTTCAGACCCTCGTTTATTCGTTCTTCTCTGTTCCCAGTTATTTTAATTCAACGTTTTAAGCTGAAGGATAATTAGTTAGCATTTAAGCACAGAAGACAAACAGTACTTGATTCTAGTAAATCAGTGTGGTGTTAAATGATGCTTTTGACATTTTTTTTCTTGATTTTATTCATTACTTTTTCAGGCTTAAGAAGAAAGAATTTAGCCTAGAAGAAATTTACACAAACAAGAACTACAAGTCCCCTCCTCCAGCCAGGTTTGTTCTGCTTCCTAATGAGAACACCACCGAGATAAATGTGCATTACTTAGGCAGAGAGAAAGAGCAGACTGAAGGGTTTTGAAATCTAAGAGGAGTTAGATTTGAAAAATTGCTCAAGTTCAAAGCAGTATGGAAAGATAATGCAAAATCAGTATCTTACAGAACTTGTGTGGAAAACAGTGAAAAAGAATACGAACTAAGAGTTTGCAGTTATCCAAGTATAGGTGTATTTTTTCAATCTGTCCATTCAATCCAGTCTCCATCCAGGTGCAGTACTTACCTTTTCAAACTCTGAGGGCAACTGAATATTCTTTAAAATGACAAGAATGTCATTTTAATGCTGTCTGTTATCAAGTGTGTCACGACTGTCAAGAGCAGTACTTTCTTCTATAAAATCAAATTTCTCTGTAACTGTGCTTCTGAACTGAAATACAAAGAGATTCAAACCACGTGTATGTATCAATAACATTATTTAGCTAGCAGTATAAATGGGCTGTTGCTGGAGGTGCAAACTGTAGATGAACATACATGGGAAGTAATATGAATGGGCTGTGCAAATGTCAAAAGCAGGAGCATTTACTTGGGTTACGAAATGCATCCGTCTCCCTGTCCTGTAAGGGGACAACTTCTTGATTATTCATCAGCTCTGTCTTCTGCTTCTATCAGGAGCTTGGAAACAATCTTTGAAGAGCCCAAGGAAAAAAATGGACACTTGATTTCTGTCAGCCAGCAGAAGAGAAAGCGGATTCTGGAGTTTCAGGACTTCACTGTTCCTCGGAAGAGAAAGGCGCGAGGCAAAATCAAAGCAGTGGGAAGTTTCACTCGAGCGAAAAAAGCTGCACCACAAAGTGCAGAGCTAGATGCCCTTCTGAGTCAGAAGCTAATGGACCTTGAAGAATTTTTTGCAAAGGAGGATGAGCAGTTGTTGTCTTCTAGCACTGGAGGGAGCCATGAGCTGAAAATGGTCCAGTGAGCTACTTTAGTACGTATTTTAGTCCTGTTGGGAGAAATCTGCTGATTTCTTACACCTGATTCTACCACTCTCTTTAATATCTGATGATCAAGTATTGGCTGTGACCCTCTAAGGTGCTATTTAATCTTTTCTTTTCTTTTTTTTTGCTACTGGAGGGATTCTGTAGGGCCACGTGTGGCTTAGCATTCCTTCCCCAGCCTCTGGAAGTTATGGCTAACATTTAGTTCTGTTTCAAGACCTTTTGAGGGTAGAGTGGGAGTATCAGGGAGGAAGCGGCGCACCTCCCATGATGCTGGGACTCTGTACTCCAAAATCTTTGCACATTGAATCTGCTGTTACTACTGTAATGGCTTTTTGAACAGTATGACGTAGGAGTATGTGGTGTTTGGTAAAGATAAATTTTAGCCAACACATTCTTGATAATACCACTAAATTTTTACTAATTAAAAATAGCATTCCTATCTTACTTTCGATTATTTCTTCCTTCTGTTTATTTAGAAGGTTCCTCATGAATTTCTGTCCCCTTCCTGGCTTCAGGCAGCAGAAGCTCCACATAACTAGACTTTAATGAACTTGCACTTTGTATATCCTTCTTTATTTGCAGCATGAGGACCCCTTTTAACACAAGTGAGGTTACAAAAAAATAAGTAACTCTTTCAGAAAAGATGATGCCCACTGCTGTTTTCTCCTGAACAGTGAGTTTTTACCAAATTGGCTGATGCTTTATACCCCTTCTCCAGAGGCAAATCCTATGAGTACGTTAAGCCACAGGGTATGCAAGTAGAGCTTTTTATTAGCTGAGCTGAGCTGCTGCATACAAGAAGCACCAGCAAAACCTTTGAGACTCATTTTGAAGCGATTTTCATTTCAGGAAATATAATCAGCTTGATTTTAACACCCATTTTAGGTTTGCAATTCAGATAGCTCCCAATTAGATATTCTGTGTACAGCACTGTAGTATGCAATAGCTACTGTTGTACCAAGAGCCTCCTAGCATGTGAAAAACATTTTTTTCATTAAGTGAGGCCGTTTGTCATTAGCTGATGCAGCACTGGGCAATTTCTCAGCCATAAGTTTTAAGAGAAGAGCGCTCGCTTCTGGGATAACTTCTGTTAAACTTACTTGAAGAGTAATTCAGAATGAATGCTGGCTGCAGCACAGGTAATTTCTGTCCTCTAGTGCCTATAGAAGTTATTCATGTGAAGCTGTCTTTGCTGGGATGCTCAAATTTAACCAGTTTATTCTTTCATTTGTCACATAAAACTTGCACTTTCTTAGTCACCTACCCATATAATAAAGTTTATATTCACATTCAGAATAAGCAAGTATCTAGTGGGCAGGTATTTTGATTAAGTCCCAGTAAATGAAGAACTGAAAATACCATCACTATCTTCTGCTGCTCTGCCATTTCTGTTACTGGCCTAACAGAAAACTCAAAATTAGCAAGCAATTAACAAGCAATCTGTTGAATTCCAGAGTTTGGAAAGTGGAGAAATGGAAGAAGAATATTACATTCTCTGTGCCTGAATCTTGAAATAAACGTATTCTGGGTTTGTTTTGCTCTCAGCTTATATGCTGGGATTAATGGCAGTTTCCATTCTTGTTTTGGAGGCTGATTAATCAGGAAGACTCAGGAAAAGAGAGAGGTGCAGACTTAGAGTAGTGGTAATTTGGATTTTGAGGATAAAATAACAAGGTAGGTGAACTTCAAGCTTACTGACATGCTATTTCAGCAGCAGGGTCTGGTTAACCTAATTGAGCTGCTGGGGAACATTTTAATTGATCTTATTTTTATAGAAATCCCTAAAAAATAAAAAAATAAATAAAGGTCAACTACCTTTCAAAAAATATTTGAAACTTTCTCTATGTTGGCTTATTACCCAAATATTGACTGGATGGAAGCTGTTGCAAGAGTGATATATATACACATATAGATAGATATATTTTTATGTTTTTATGCTGTAGAATGGGATTGTGACACAGTGTTAATTAACCTTCTGTTAAAATGGGAGGCTTTTACTGTTGAATTGAGCTGTAACCTCACTGGGGCTTTTAAGAAAACAGTATGGGTGAGAGGGAGGGAATCGGGTCCAAGCAAAGTTCAGGCTTCTGATGTGCTTCAAAATGTGGAACTTTTTGTGTTGTTGTTTTTTTTTGTCTGCTTCCTTGCTCTGTCTTGTTTCTAATTAATTGCTTTGAAATAACACTTCTTAACTTTTTAATAGTTACAGCAGAGGGCGCATAAGAAAGAAAACACTTGATCCCCTTTTATTTACCATAATCGGAGGAGTAAGAAAATGATGTAGCCGTTGCCTAGGTTGTTCCAGACCGTAGGGTCTGTGGATTAGTCTGATTTGGTTTAATATTTGTATGATAGAGTCGTAAGCTAATTGAGACAAAGCATCTTTTTTCTTCCTCCCCACATCCTCCTCAGGAACAGATGTCAGTCATGCGTGTGCACTTTTTTCCCTCTCCCACCTCTGTCCCTACTTACAACACTCATGGAACAACCTCGTTCCCTGTGGCTGTTCTTTGTACACTGGGAGTGATGATGGTGCAAAGGTAGGTAACTGCCACTCTGAGCTGCTTCTGTCTCAGATTATTGAAGGAAAAGAGTACAGAGAATGTGTGTTTGGGAGTCTTAAATACTTCCCTAGTGGAAGAATACATACAACTCTCTTTTCATAGAGGGAGCCTACTCCAGTACATCTTTTTCTTGTCACATCATGGAAAGACATTTGTACATATTGCTCACAGAATGATGCCTAGAGCAGCTTGAGAAGAAATGCCAAGCTTTTACATGTACCATCACATAGCAGTTGTTCTTCAGAGACAGGCAGCTTTTTTTACTAAATTTGCTGATTATGAGGGATAGGTTTTTTTTCTTAAAAACATAAAATCTTATTTTCATCATGCTGCAACTGGAGCAGCTAAGACTACTTAATGTACATTAGAAAGTTTGCCTGCCTGGCCTTGTAGCTGCATACATTTGAGTTCTAATGCTTGCTGGATATGATCTTCTGCAAGCAGTTCTCATTTATTGTATTTCATATGGGTTGGGCCTTTGGCATATTATGTTCCAGGTGCTCTTCTAGGATATGGATGCTAACTGTGGATTAAATGTCTGTACGATGCTATCATGTCAACACAGCTCAGTGAGAATTTGTACACTTGTGCCATTAGCCTCCATCAAGCTCTTGGCATTTTATTTGTTCAATTTTGTGTGAATTTAAAATTTTACTGTTTCTTTTGTGAGTGTTTTTAATTTATGGAAATAAATTTTTCTGAGAACCTTTCTGTTGTTTTTGTTTGTTTGTTTTAAGCCTTCTTCAGGCTTGTGTTAGTAAATACGCACAATACATCTGTCCTACAGACGTGGGGGAGAAGGTCAGACCTCCAAAGAGCCTGACAGCATTAAGTGACTGGATGGGCTGTTAGTGAGGTATGCAGCAGCAATTCCAGCGTTGATTTATCTATAGCCATACTTTAAAATGAACAGAAATGGACCTGTGGAATTTAAAGCACACTCTGAACTACCACACTTCTCTTCATAATAGTAGCATTTAGATAGCACAGCCCATTCCCCATAGGTTCAGAGCCAACTATTTCAAAGCTGGACCAGAACCATGGTTTACATAATGCAGTCAGTGCAAGAGATCAAACCACTGCTTCTAACTCAAAGTTGAAGCACAGGAATATCAAACGGGGCTGTGCAAACTGTAACAAAGTAATTCCCCTCATTCACAGTTTATAACCCAGCCTTGCCTATAACCCAGGTTTTCAGTGCATTGTATATTCAGCAGCATTCTGTTCTGGCAAAGCTAAGCTGGCACTTGCACTTCACGCTGTTCCTGTGATTGAAGTGCAATGTTATGCGAGCCCTGCAGGTGGCATGTAAGCTCTAGTAAAGAAAGGAAAGGAGCGCCCCAAGGTCCTCAAGTAGACCCTGCTCTTTCTCCACTTCATCAGGGCTGCAGCTTGCCGGCTGTAATGCCGCACGTGAAGGTTTTGTTCTGTTACCATCCCGGACTTGTCTACATTTTATTTCTCCCCCTTCTTTCTTAAAGGTATATGAGTTTGGATTTGCATTTACTCTGTGCTTAATAACAAATGTGGGACAAATGAGTTGGAGAACAGCCTCAACTATGATGCACCGAATCTAAAACCCCTTGTGCTGCCTGGAGTGCAATTTAGTTTTTTCTCAAGAAGTGAAAAAGGGAAATGAAAAAGGCCAATGTAAATCAAACAAAGGGAAGGCAGCCCAGGCATGGAATAAACTGCTTAAAAACAGGTCACTGGAGCAGCGTATTTTACAAGTGAGTAGTTTGGGTTCCTACTGCTTAGTTTTGCTTGATTGAGGGGTTTGATTGTTTTGTGGGTTTTTTTCCTTGCTTTGTAGAGGAGATAGATTTATTTTTTCTATTGCAGCTGGCCAGTCTTCTTTTATTGCTAACAGTGGTTAATATAACTGTATTTATGTAGCTGTGACATTAGGGTAGAAGCTGGTTGTTTTGGTCTTCATGCTGTTGAATTTATTTTAATTCAATTAAATTTGCCTGGTTCAGGCAGAGAATCCCGGTCTGCTCCCTACTGGATGTCTTACAACAGGAATTTGAGAGAAAAATATTTCTATTTCCAGTATAAATCCTTGATTAGAAAAGGAAATACATTCTTTCCAGTTAAAAGCAGAAGAGACTTCTGATAGTGATTACATAAACAATCATACATGTGTGTTCAACATGGACTGCAATTACAATATAGGAAGATAATTCTGCATCCACCAAAATACCAGTTGAATTTTTTTTTGCATAGAAACAGATTTTAGAAGATAAAATAGGAAATGGAAGGTAAACTGCTACCCACCATCCTGTGCCAGTTGTGACAGTCCATACTTCAGTCCACTGCACTGACCCTGCTACTCCCCAAAAAAATGCTGAATCCTCCATAGCAGGCAATCAGAACTGCTGATCCTAGTTCTGTGCCGTGGGTTACGTGGACTGGTGAGTGCTGTTGCACATGATTCCATGCTTCAAACAAGAAAGGGATGACGCAGGAGTAGTATTACATGATCATAAACATAAAATCTACTTTCTAAAGAAAACAAAAATTACTACAAAAGAATAATCAGCATACATGCCCAGAGATGACAGTTTCCTTGCAGATTGCTTTGGACAGGCAGGACTAGTCTATTTCCTTGTTCTCAGCATTGGTGGTGGCTCATGCCTTGCAAAGCCTTCATAGCAGCTGTCAGATCGATGAGGAGGCACAGATATCCTGTTTGCAGAAGTCTAAGATGCCTACAAACCAGTAAGAGAATACATCCTTAAAGATACCATCAGCTTTGAAAGTTACAAACTCTCCAGCTACTATTCACTAAAAACAGACAGTGGTGAAATTCCCCTTTTGAGTTTCAGTTCTTTAACAATTACTAAGCTCATTCAGACATTGAATTCACTGTGCAATCTGCACTTACTTCAACACAGATTTTCAGGTCCCCTAACAGCTTGGCCCTGAATCATAGGCAGTTTCATTTCAGGTTTAGTGAGAACTAAATATGAATTTCATATAGCTTTCAATAGATAATAATGAAAAAGCTGACCTTCAAGTACAAAAAGATTTTTAACTTGAGTTCTTTAGTGTAATTTTTAGTGTATTCTTTTAAAAATGGAATTTTTAACTTACTTTGAGGTTAAATATAAAAGTTTGAGTATTTTCCCCAAGCTTGACATACCCAGATCTTTGGGACAGGAAGGAAAGACTTCTGAGTGGGAGTAAGACAATTCCACTTCAGTAACTTTGTATTTGCTCTGACACGTATTGGTTATATCATTCCCACAGACCCCCAGTTTCAGTGCTTACAGATAGGAGTTGCAAAAGGTCTAAACACACTGCAAATATTATACTCCACTAACAAGGCTATGTAGAAGTTACCTCTAAAGTCAGTGTAAACCAAAGGGCCACGTCTACACACAGAAAACTTCCTTCTGCTTTGCATTTTTCAGAATGAAGACTTTTACTTTACCTGCAGGTGTACAATTAAACACTGATTCTGCCAGCTGAAAGAAAGGTTCTCCAAGGATTTCCTGATAGCTCATGTGAGTTGCAGGAACAAGGTACCGAGTAGCATCTTTGAAAAGCAGATCACTTGCACCATATTTTTGTGACTGAAAGAGATGGAATTCAGAATCCAGCTTGGTCCCCAGAAATTCCTAAACAGAAAAGAGGTTCCACAGTTTGGACTACAGATAGCAAGGTTATGTTGGTGACCATCAGTTTTACAACAGAATCTAGCAGGGAAAAAAGACAAAACAGATCTACTTTCATCCAGTACAGTCATACAAAAAGATACGGCTTCGGAGTGGCTTATTTCTCAGAAGTATGATGGCAACCAATGGCCTTTGGAGAGTCCAAATAATGATTTTCTCAATCTCCTACACACATTCTTAATTCTGTCACATCAGATCTGAAGACACTTCATATGTTTAGTATACAAAGCTCTTGATATTGAAAAGCTTTTCAGAAATTGTACATAGGAAGTGTTAACATGTTAACTTTATCCCCATTATCTACCTTACCTGAGATTTCATTAGGAAGTCGTAGATTTTAGTGACAGTGACTGGTCGAGTCATGACTGTGCTGGGAGGAACAGGACCAAGGTTGCAGCCAGCCCATTCTGTGACTGCAGCACGCGTTCCATCCGGACACAAGAGTTCAAAGTCAACAGCTGTATAACCTTTTGCCCAGCCAGAGCTTTCCAGATCTGAAAAGATGAAATAAAGGAAAATCCTTTTGAAAAACAAATGCAGAAGACAAAGTGAATCTCATGCAGTGAGAAAAACAGAGAGGAAGGAGCTGAGTGAACACGCATGCTGCATATTCATCTATTGAGAATGCAAAAGGAATAGTTGGGTGTTTTCTCTGAGGAAACAGGTCAGTGAACTGAAGCTAGTTTTTAAAAGATAGGTGCAGAGTAACATCAAAGCACACAAACAGCTTATGTCTCATCTTCATCTGATCACTTCCTGAATACAAAGAAATTCATACTGCTTGTCTATGCTTCCTCAAATAAACTGCTCACTGCTGCACAAATTCCTGTGGGTTTCCAGGTTCTTATAAGCCTGCTTGATTTTACAGATATTTCTCTTTCATAAAGTTTTCTTCTCCTGCTACTGAAATTGACCTGAGTTGAATTTCAGTGTACTTTATCAGGCTGAACAAAATGGGGGTTCCCTGTATGCTCACCTTTATGAAAAGCAGCATATTTTGGCTCTTAGACTAGTAGGAGTAATTTAAGAGACTGAGAGGATTTAAGCTATCGTAACTGAAACCATTTCCACCAACAAAATTCAGCAGCTAGACTTTTGCAAACTTCAGTATTTCCTGGAAGTTACTCATTTCTCACTGCAGCAATGAAATACTTTGCAGTATTTTTACCTACTGAAGTACCTGGACGATTTATTCCAGAAAGTACCTGTGAAACAACAAGAAGTTGCCACGGTGAAGCTATAGAAAAAATCTTTAATTGTGAGTAGCCCACAGCATCTCCCTATTTGCTGTTGTCATTCTTTAGACTGATTAAAAACAATGGGTACATGCTCTGTACATGCCCATGTGAGAAGGTCCAGTGGGAAAAGCCACTTTTTACAGCTTTGAGCTTTCCAAAAACTAGTGCAGTCTCCAAGGATAATTTCCCCTCCTGTCTCCAGCAAACACATTCATCTCTGCACTCAGTGATTCTTCCTCTTTCCTCTCTGAAATTGATCAGCACCTGAATTTTAAGCTTTACCATAACGTCTACATGCAGGGAAGTTTCTGTACGTTTCTAATTTCAAACACAACTTCATGGACTTAGTTTAACCCTGTATGCACTGATCCTTAGGGGTCCAGTCACAGTGTGGAAAACGTCAATAGTTTACATTGTTAAATTAGAAGAAAATATCTGCATCTCACTCTCTATATTCCGGAGTAGGTTTGAGTGTTCCAGAAAAGCTACATCTCCAAAGCTTCTTCCACTGGGATTGCCAACTAAGCACCTAGTATAGGAAGAAATAAAAAGTTATCAGAGACAGCCCTTACAATGACTGAGGCTTAGACAATCATTGGAAGCTAAAACAGGAGTAGCTGAAAACATCTTCATCTGGAGTTATTTGGTCATTATATGGAACAAGTTAGTGATGTCAGTATAGATCTTAATGGGCACTGTTCATGTGTTTGTCAAGACAATTCCATTTATCTCTTAAAGCAGCTCCCAAGTGAAAGCTGCAGCATAGCATCCAAGTAACCCCACCTGTGCCTAGCCAGGAAAGAGAATTTAATTCAGCTAAAAGAACTACAGATATTATATGAAAGCACTTTCACCTTTATTATTCCTTTTCTACCCAATCTTCAACTATTTCTTCTTTTAAAAAATATATATAATAACAATCCAGTCTAATCACTGCTTATAGCCTACAGTGCTTGTTAGTACATCATTACTCTCTGATCTTCTAAGTATCTTCCATCTCTTAAATGAGTACGTTCCAATGCTCCACACCTTACATGTTTGGAAGCACTCTCTTGCTCCATAAAAGGTTACATGAAAGTCACAAACCATCTGAACAAGTCATAGGAACTGCAGCCTAAGCAAAACACATGCTACCAAAAGTTAATACAGCCAGTTTCTTAACAAACGAAAAAACTTCCATAGAAAACCATCAGCAAAATAAGAAGCCAATTCTGGCTATTGCTCCATGTTTCCGACTCTGGAAAAAGTATTACCTGAGCGCTCCCATATTGCCATAGTAGTGTTCGTTGTGACTGGCAGCGCACCTGCTGGATACTCGAGCTCCTTCCACCTCACTGTCTCCAATGCACACTTTGCACAGGTTTCCATCTGCTCCTGGCATGCAGCCCTTCCAAAAGTAATTCTGGTAAACTGAGTAGAAAAAAAAAACTGAGATGAGATTAGGGCAAAGTTCTCTTCTTCCATTGGAAGAATTGGATTCCATCTTAATAACTGATGAAAAGAGGCCTAAATGGCATGAAGAATCACACATACTCAGATAAGAGGAATAGTTGTTTCAATAGCCTTTGAGACTGCACTTGCTGGCCAAATGACTAATCAGCTCTTTCTTGGGTAAAGGAAAATGGCAAAATGATAGAACTAAGCAGCTCAAGAAAGCAAACTAAGCTGTACTGTAAGAAGTTTTTAACTACGTAGATCATACAGTAGGTGGCAACATCTCTATTCATACCTAACTCTTGAAAGCATTAACAATTGGAACAGCACTTTTTTTCTCCTATAACATGAGGGAGCAGGGGATCATCACCCTTCAGGTTTTGGAGTAGCCACACAGACAAACTAAATTGAGCACAAGCACAACACAGCAGGATCAAGAGGCAAGACAGCGGGTTAAAAGAACAAGGGGAGGAAGAGTTCCTATTACAACTGTACTTGGTCTTCCCAAAATATTCTGAGATAAACCTAACCCATTACTTTTTACATCCAGAACAGAAACAAATTCATTTGAGCTAATCAATTAGACAACTTAACCAAGAAAGAGAGAGAGAAATTGACTGACTTTTCAAGTATAAAACGCAGAATCAGACACATTAAGCTCTAGGAGTGGATACTTGTGTCTTTTGATCATCCTCCCTTTTGCATGCAGGCACAGGTACCACTATTATTTATGATGCAACTGCTTGCTAAGGAACATCACATGTAGTCTAGGAGAAATCCACTACTGAAAAGAGAGCTCTATGCAGGAACACATCATAGCAAATATGAACATCTTCAATGATACGCAAGACTGAAATCCTTTTACTCTGCCCTCACAGACCCTTTTCAATCTTACTTCCAAATGTTAGGCTTCAGACTTCTAGAGTCTACTCAACAGATAACCCAGAGCGACCCATACCAGATCCAATATCACAGTTTTCAGTAACGTTTTCCAGAGCTCCCACTGTGTATCTGGAAAGAAGTAACCATCCTCCAGGACTATACAAGTGGCTGTGACATGATCGCCTTCCCCGGAGGTTACGGATGTTAATCTGTTTGGCATTTTTCTTAGCTAGGGCTACAGCATAAACAGGTGACAGCTCTACAAAACAATGACAGCAACCAGTTATATAAAGGCAATGAAGTATTCCAAACAGGCAGAGCCCCAGTCTTCCCTCCCTCATCCCCTCATGATATTTTCATTTAATGGTGGATCATTTGCATTCTTTGCTTAGCCACACAGCTCTTGCCCTAGCAGCCATACACTGTATGGAAGTTTCTGAAAATGCATTGTAATTTCTTTCCCAAATGAGCACGCAAATACATCCCAACAGAAGTCTTAGAGGCAGCCTCAGGAAAATCGAAATCTTTTGCCTTTTCAAAGTTCTCTCATTACCTTTGTGCTTTAGATGAAGTTTCCTCATTTCCTCTGTGATGTCATCAGCTGGAGCACAAACCTGCCCTGGAGAGGAGAGACAACTATTAAGGATCTTGCAACCGCTGTCATTCCCACTGCATAGCAGCAACCCGTCAAAAAACTTTATAACCTTGCAATCCCCTCTCGAACCATGTCAGTATCTCTGCCCTTTTTATAGAAGAGATATAATACACAAACAGACCAAAAGCCAGTTAGTGGAAGAGCTGAGAAAAGTACCTGGATATGTGTATTGATTCCTGCTTCCATAAAAAAACATCACAACATGTCAACATTTAACTATATTTATATGGTGCACACAAGAACTTACCATAACATTCTGCAGCTACAGGCACCAATCCACACCTCCCCGCAATGTAGACATGGGTTGCATCCAGACTGACTGCATCAGCCTCACTACTCTGTCAACAGCATTACAGAAAATAACACAAACAGGACTTGCATTAGTTGTGTAACCAAGCAACTGTACTTCTCCACTGGTTGGAAATTCCACTGCATAAATTCCCTGTCATTCCCACTGCTGCCTCTAATGTACAAGTGTTTTTCCTCTTGTTCAGCTCAGGCAAGGATATGCACTGTGCAGATTACCATATCCTCTGTTCAGAGGGACCCTCCTACCTTGATCATTTCAATACAGTTTGCCATGGAAGTTGCTTGGACACAGACTAATGGGTCAGATTTGATGCTCAGTGCCCACTCCTCACATTTGCGAAGCTCAGCATTGCTGATGCAGCACCAGCGCACAACGCTGTTGTCCAAGGAGCTCCCTGCATTAGAAAGGAGCACAGTGAGACCATATCAATCACACAACAATCTGTTCTTCATTAAGGGGATGCTTCAGTTTATTCATTTGGGTCTGGCAGGGAGAAATAACACAGGACATCTACAGTCCTCCAGAAGGCTTCTTACCTTCATGACCAAGTCCTTTAAGGAGAGCTACATAATCCAGACCAAGGACATACGCAATTTCTAGCTGGTCCTCGAGAAGTTGCAGGTGCTGAGTAGCATCTCGAAAGAGAAGGTTCTTTCCTCCAAAGGATGATGAATTGAAAAGTTCAAATCTGGCTCTTTCCTTTCCTTGTCGACCAAAGAGACGCTAGGACAAAAGCAACATTTTTAATTGCAAATCATCATCTCATCCTTTTAGTGACAGGCAGCCTCACCCCCTTCACCCATCATACTGTAACATAGTGTTCAGGGTCCCAGTACCCATCACACTGTGACAAAGCCCACAGGTACCACAGTGACTGGACGGTTACAGTCCTAAAAATATATTGCCTGAGATTCACTTTCCTTTTTTGAAGAATTTTGTTTCTCATCTTATTTATCCAAATGTATTGGGCTGTGCTCCATGCCCCCATAAGGGCAACTGAGGTAGTATGGCTGAATGGGAAATGTTTGTGATAGATAACTGCAGCAAGTGGGCACAAGATGTCTTGTGTTTTACAGTGGGAAAGTACTATGTGTGAAGTAGATCTGTCCAGCTTGATGGAAGAGTAGCATGCACTCAAGAATGTACTGGGAATATTACTTCATAGCCACTATTATGCATAGCAGAACACAGCTAAGATAGGTGCCAATAAGCACACTGACAAGGACATATAAGGATCTTTCAAAGAAGGGATTTTGCACTTCTACTGTCTGCCCAAGTTCACAAGATAGCACAACTCTCTGGGTTGGAATTGTTCAGTTTGCTGTGTTATTTTAAATGTAGAGTGGCTTCTTAAAATCTTTATATAGTATACATTTCAAGTTCAGGTCCACATAGATTCCACATAGATTCCTGGATATCAAGGTAAAAGATGCTGTAATTTGAGAGGGTGAGGGAAACAAAGTTGAATCTTGCCTGAACCCGTGTGTCTCCCTTTGCTATATAATTCATATAAGCTTTAGAGCAGGATGAAAATAACTATCTACCTTCCGATTTGGGTGTTCTGACATCTTCCTCTTCCTAACTTATTTCCACCCTCCTACAGAAGAACAATTCAGAGAAGTAAAACTTTCCTTCAGAAACTAGTAGAGGACCTTTCTCCAGAACAGTTCATTTTGAATGTTCTGTTCACAATAACTTCAGATTTATTGAGAAAAGAAGGCAATCTGGGTGGTGAGTTCCACACAAATACAGAAGAAAATCCTGTGTACAGAGATACACAGCTTTTAATATCCACTCACTTGGATCATGGTAAGAAATTTGTTGGTGATCCTTTGGAAGTTGTGGCGGGTGATGATGCCACGGCCAGGCCCCTTGCCCAAGTTACAGGTGTGGTATTTGCTCAGCTCAGCTGTAGTCCCATCAGGACATAAGAGTTCATATTCTTGTTGTTCTGACTCTAAAACAACAGGACATTCATGAAACCATTAAGTGGATATAGCTTAGCAGTGAACACAGAAGGGAGGTAAAATGTTTTTCAGAGAAATTTGCTCTAAGATTATGCACTAGCAGCACAGCATACCAAGCACACCTGGGAAAGCTGTATTTGATACACTCTAACTATAGAGAGGGACTTCATTTAGAGTTATTTCAAATACTATTTAAACTGTTGTCCTGTAACTGTGTTTGTTTAAAAACACTTATCTGCATCTACAATTGCCAACCACCTTCCAAAATGCTAATACAGAGCTCAACTGGGTTAAAAAAATAATACAGACAGATGGGAACTGTTAATTCTAGCAGCTCAATACACTGAAAGTTAAAAGGAATCTTAACAGTCAGGAAATCAACCGGCAGCTGCATCAGAGACTTTAGGCTAAAGAAATCACCTGCATTAAAACGCCTGTCTGCTCCCATCCTATCAATCTCCTTTTCTGTTTTCCTCTGACTTGTGTGGAGAGCCAAGAAATACCACTGAACTGCTTACAGTGACTGACAGTAAACATACAAACACATCTCCCAAACTCCCATGCAGGAAAGAGCACAAAGGTTAAAAGGAATCTGAGTTTTTAGGAATACCTGTGGCTCTCATAATTGTCAGGTGATCTAAAAATGCAACATCTGCTACTCCATCCTTCAAGCACCTGCAGGAAGACAAATGCCATCCCATTAACATGTCGTCTGCCTTTTCTCTCCTCAGTGGTTCTTTTTTCCCAAAGGTGAATTCAGTGCAAGTTCAAAGCAGACAGTTCACCTGAAGGCTCCGTCAGAGTCATAGAAGGGTTCGTTGCTGCTGGTCTCACAGAAGTGGTTCTTGTCTCTGACATACGATTTTTGTCCTTGGCAGAGAGCACACAGTTGAGGAGCAGCAACACCAGCTCCAGGGATGCAACTTGCATTGAAATACTCACTGATCACTGTAGGGAAAATAAGAGGGGAAAAAAAAAAAATCAAATACGAAAAAATGGAAGAAAGAAAAGAGGCCAATCATATCACGGGCATAAGTAAGGCTATGCTGCTTTAGAATAAAATTACTGTGGCAAATGTGGCTTCACTGTCTAAATTGCAAATCTGAAACATTTGTGCAAACAGAGTGATCTGATTTTTCTTGTTTAAAACCATCTTTGTGCTGGCTTGGTATTGCAAAGCCTTGTTCCCTACCATATACAAAACACTAAGATTTTACTGTTTTGGTAACACTTCTGCCCCCATTTCACTCACTCTTTCTGAGGGCAGAGACACAGCTACAGTTGCTATCACACACCTTGGCTCAGGGGTTGTGCCTCATCCCAGGAAAGATCATTCCTTGCAAGGAGAAATCCAAGCAGAATATTCCAGCCTGAGGTCCATCTGGCTCCATTGTGGCAGCTGCGCACGCCTCGTAGCCTCTGGATATCCAAAGTTCCTCGCTTGGCAACAGCCACAGCAAAAACACAACTTCCTGTGATAGGATAAAATATGTAACAGAAATAACTAAATCCCAACTCTGCAGCTTCTGTCTGTTCACCTGGTCCCATTCCCCTCCAAATATCACAAAGGAAAAAAAATGTTAGGCATATTAAGTTGAAGAATTCATACCAGGAATTTTACATTATACTGTCTGCACTGTAGGCTGAAATCTAGTTGCAAAGGTTTATGTATCACTGAGCTCCACCACACTAAGAAAGTGCAAAGCTGCCTCTCAGGAATTTTGAACATTTGTATCAAACAGTTTGAGGTATTATAATGGAAAGAACTCCTGTCTTATCCTCAAAACTTACTGATCAGACAGAAACGTATCAATTCCACTATGATTGCATGGTTTTTCAGTCAAAACAAAACTCAATTCTGTTCTCACACTGTCCCCTTATTAGTCTCTTCCTACACCCATCTGTGATTTGGCTTCCTTCTCAAAGTTGTGCCCCTCAGGTATTTTCTACGATATGCTTGGCTTTGTCTTGCAAATCAGTCAGTGCACAGACTGCTCAGCTGAGGAATCTTACCATAACACTCACCATCTTATATACTTGTCTTTTTATGGTGAGGAGCAGAAAACAAATTAACAACAAACTGATCTCTTAAAGAACAATTAACAAACAGTCATACTAATAAGGAGTATGGTATAAGAATTAACACGGGATAAAACGTTCCTCATTCCCTACACAGTGTGGAACCCCAATATACCAGTGCTGTGGGCAGGGGTGGGTACGGCTTATTGCGGTGAGAGCACCATAGGCTTGAAAAGATAAAAAGCACCACTGGTATTTTACTCATCATTGCATGTTTTACACATACTAATGTAAAGTATGTCATTAGTCATCTCCATATTCCTACAAAGTACATAAAAATCAATAGACTTTTTTTCCCCAGTAATTAAGAAACTTTGCCTGCACAGCAGTTTACTAGGCAAATCAGAAGCGTAGTTTATTCTTCTTTATGTACGTACCCTGTTCATAGATCTCCTTTGCCACGACAGTCAAACCATATAGCTTTACAGCAGAGTAAACATCTCCTGCATCCAGAGAAGCAGCATCTGCTTTATTCACCTTAAAAAAAACAAAAAACAAACAGCAAAACCCTCAAAACAAGTGTGTTTAAAGGGAAACAAACAGAGCAGCTTGCCAGACTGAAACTCTGCTCTTGAAATAGTAACCAGTGACTTCTACAAGCATTTGCTTTGTTTTTAACTGAATCTCTGCTATTAATTACTAACATTTCACCAGAATTAAGGCTGTTACCTTAAGTAAATACCTGTGCTTTATCAGTAACATCTGTCCCTGCCTCTTCTTTTATCTTTCCATTCCAAAAACACAATTCTAATGCCAATTGAATAAAAAGGCTTCTTTTTCCTCCTACTGTTCCATCAGAATCCCAAAACCTTCTCAGATTTCTCCTGGCTATAATAACCACCTAAAAATGGAGCTAAGTCTATCAACAAGGGTAACATGACTGGATGAAAACATGAACTAAATCATTCCTTTAAGAAACAAGGAAGTCCTTATTGGTTTTGCTTACTAAACCTACAAATGGCCTCATGCATAATTTTATTAAAATTAAAGATATTCACATGGAAAAAGACTTTTGCCCTTTACTCCAAGGAAGATCATCAAGGAGTTAAAAACAGGAGGGAAAAGCGGGAAGAGAAAAACATTAATTACAGTCAGAGTAGGACTGAAACTTACAAGGAAGGAAAAATGCTCTGACCTGGCTTTAATGTATTAGTTTGGATTTGTCCATTTATTTTCATGCAACTTCATATTTATTGCCTGGAAAATGCAAGCTGGGGTAAAACAGTATGGTTAGTAGAAGGCTCACACATTTGAATTCTTCTCTCTCAAGCCACCTTGTACAAGGCCTGCTCTGAAAGTAATGCCTCCTATTTTATTATATTGGCAGACAGCAGTAGAAGTGACTGATAGCAGCAGAGGGGCAGTGTGACAAAATGGCTCCTGACACAGAAGTGTGTATGAGGCAAAGGTGTATAACTGAATCAATTGACTCTTGCTGAACATTGATGGAGACCAAACAGTGGATGTGGGCACAGTGAGGCAGTGGGTGGTGCATTTCAACAGTGGCGATTGTGATGTGAAAGACGAGCCTCGTTCCAGATGCCCATACAGATTTTAACAAGAGCGGTATGCAGGCCCTTGTTCACTGCTGGCAAAAATGCATAGCTGATGGTGGTGACTATGTTGAAAAATAGTGCTTTGTAGCAGAGAATTTGCTCTGTCAAGTAGTGTTATAGTGCTCTTTTTATCAGTTCTAGTTTCCATGGAAACAAGTAGGAGGCATTACTTCTGAAACATCCAACGTACTTTCTCCTATGTGAGATACCATCATTTCAATAACATTTCATTCTCCGTGAGCTGTTAGCCAGTTTCTACTCCAAAAGAGAATGGGATTCAAAGTAAGTTAGTTTTAAAAATCTTTGTGAACTTACTCTGATTTTATCAATGCAGTCATATGTATTGTGGGCTCTGATGCAAGAAATCCTGGCAAATGAATCGGTGTGAGTGACAGGCAGCACAGCTGTTAGTGCTTTGGACAGCTCAGCACACTTTCTCTGTTCTAGATCGGAGAGAGTGCACCATCGAAACTTCTTCCCTGTGGGATAAAAAAAGTCAAGAACTACAGGACTTAGCACAACCAAACTCAGTTTAAGACCCTATGGAAGGGAGAGGTTATTTTGTTTTAATTAACTCCATAAATAAGTTGACTCTGCTCACACACACATCTGCACGCTTGATGTGCCCAAGCACTTCGGCCCAACACACAAGACAATAAACATCTGCCATTAAGTCGTTACTGTGTCTCTATGCTTCCCCTTGACTGGCAGCAACAAACTAGTTTTCAGACAGATTTTTCAAGATTCAACAGTTATTATGGCATGATCTTTTCCCAGGCACTTGAGAGTAAACACAGGGCTCCTCAGTGCTCTCCAGGGCACCCTGGAGGCTTCCCACTGTGCCCTAGATGTCTCCCAGGGTTCCCCAGTGCGCCCTTGGGTGCCCGAGATTACCTGCAATGCTTCTTGGAGTGATCCACAGTACCCAAGAAGCTCTTCAGTGTGGCCTAGATGCTTTGCAGGGCCCCCCAGTGTACTTTGAGGCACCTGAGAGTACACATAAAGCTCCTCAATTTGCTCCAGTGCACCTAAGAAGCCTCCCAGCATGCTCTAGATACCTCCCAGGGCTCTCTAGTGCATTCCCAAGTGCCTGAGAGCTATCCTCCAGGACAATTCTGTTATTGAGAAGGAATAATCATGTACTATGTAGAACAGTGTATCAAAAAAACATTATCAACAAGATCACCACATCAAGCAGGAACTTAAAAATTATCTTCGTTTCTGAATGAGCTTACCAAACCTGCACAGGATCGCTCTATAGCACAACTGAACTACTTAGTTATCAGCTCTTTCTCCAAATGAAGACTAATTAACTAATTTAAAAAAGCAACCAACAGCTAGTTGCTAGTAACTCGTGCAGCAGAAAGAATGAGTTAGGAAGATGCAATTAGAAGCGGAGGTGAAGGCAATACCTCCCTTTCCTGGGGAAGCTGGGGGTATGGTTGGTCTATACTGACTGTAAGTCTACAACCAAAGGGAACACAGACTTGCCAGCAAAAATTCCTCTTTGCTTTATACTCTTAATTATCCATTTTGGACGTATTAAGATTTATTCTTCTCATTAAATGCTCTCTACTCTAAAATATATTCATATGCATCTCAAAACTATGCATTTAAGGAGTGAAGAAAGTGGTTATTTTATACGAAAGTAGCCTGCAGTTACACAACTTGACAGAATCCTGTACTTAAAAATAGGACTGAATACATAGAAGAGGCTGCAATATCTTGAACACTGTCATTTTCAGAAAACCATTTGGTTTTCTAACAACCACTTAATATTAAACAAAAAATGCCTGGAATAAACAAAGTTTAATATTAGAACACTGCAGCTTTTATTCCTTTGAGCACAACGTCAGACATTAGCACTCTGAATGTTTTGATGGTAATTCAGAGTGATTCCAAAAAGAAGCCCATTGTAGATTTTGAGAGGAGCAGCTTAAAATATACTGATTCATTTTGACAGCACTAATGAGTATGTGGACATCAGCTACTCAAAGGAAACCTTCATAGAACTGCAGAGAAACTAGCTGCCTTGAGACCAGCAGGGTCACCATCTGCCCACGATCAAGCAGAAAAAAATATCATCTTAATGGAAATCACAGTCACAGTTTCTATACACAGAAGAAAACAAAAGCAAAGCACATATTACAGTTTGTATCCTGGTAACTCATCCAGAGGTCACCTTTCTCTTGCCCCTCTCTGCATCAAACTTACCTGAAGACAGCAAAGTGAAGATGATTAAGACAATTATAAGAACTGCCTTCATGATTACAGCTGTTCAGCAAGGATCCACTCTGCTCCGACGCTCTGCATTCTCATACCAGGAATTCCACAGTGATGACCAAAGTTTCTGGAAGATAAAAAAGAGGATTTAGGCATCAAAGATAAAATGAGATTTTAAATAAATAAACATAAACTCTGTCAGATACCGCATATCTTCGCATGTAGAGAAGAAAGGAACAGTGAACCACTTAGTGCCCACAGATGGAAAATATCAGTGCATTTTTATCAGTGCATGAACTCACATAGAAAGAAATGCAAACCTCTGTTTTTGAAGTAGTACTTCCTTNCATTTATTTCCTATATATTTTGACAACACAAAATATGAGCGAGAACTGCTTATATGGGGCATCTTTCTGTGGAGAGCAGCTGAATGTCCCTAATCACTGCCACCTGGAATTCAAGCTCCCCAGGTTGCAAAGCAATTATGCTTTGTGTCTATGCATGCCTAGAAATAGAGCTGGTATTTACTGAAATTTTTTAGTTGTCCATTTGTCCTTTCCTAGTCAAGCCCTACCCCTAACGCTGATGGAACGAGATAGAGCCCATTGTTTTTGCTTCCTGCTCACCCATGTCAATGATTGTTGTGGAAATGACACCACTCACTGTCCGGGAATGAATTCCTTTGGGCAGCTTTTCTCTGTCTGGCAGTGACATCAGCCTGTAATACAAGCAGGGCAGCTTGGCCTGTTTAGCATGAACAGCTCTGAAGATTTTGGAAGAGAAATGCTTACCCCTTAGAAACTGTGCCATGTAGTGTGTCACATGCAGCGTGCAAGGCTTGTGTTAGGCAAGAGGAGCTTGGCAGTTTTCAATGAGGAACAGATGTAATACTGGATGATGTGTTTTTGCTCTATAGCATGGGTGTGAGCCTTCTGACTTGGCTGGGCCACACTGAGTGAGGAGGAATAGTCTTGAGCCACGTACAAAATATGTAATATAGTTAAAGTACACAGGACTTATTTTTTACAGAAATGTTAAAAAAGAGCAAGAAAAACACAAGGGCAGTGGGATGTTTGACCTTGGCTTTGTGAAACTAACACACCAGGCTGGTTCAGTGGCGGTGGCTGCCGCTTGCAGTGAGCTCTCGAGGTGTTTGTCAGATTTCTGATGAAATTTTACTCTTCCTGTACTCCATCCTTAGAACAGTTGTTCACAAATGTGCGTCCTGCCAAAAGATGATGACATGGTTGAAGGCTAATTCTGAACAAACTGAGCTTCCATTATATTGTGTATCAGAGGAACAAATACTTTTTCCAATGACAGTACTTAACCAGAGACTTATTCTCAATTTCCTTTATCAAAACAAAGAGCAAGACTGCCTGCTTTTTTGCTGTCCACAGGACCGTGTTTAGCCCATGGATCAAAATGCATTAAAACTATTTCCCATAATTTGAGTTAATGCTGCAGTGAGCCCTCCTGTGTTCTGGTTTCAGCTCAGATGGGTAACAGCACACTGAGGGGTTGGTTGTTGCTAAGAGCTGGGTGTGGGACATGCCTGCTCTGTAGCGACCTGTGTTACAGTAGAAATGTGCCTGTTATTGAACCTGTGCTAAAGCAGGTTGTCATGTCCTTCCCTCTTCCAGTGAGGGCATTCCCAAATAGATATCTAACTGTAATGAAGATTCTGCTGATTGAGAAGCACGAAGCTCTGCATGTACACTTTGTTCCTCTGTGACTGAGTTTTCCATACAGTAATGACATAGAAATCCAGAGGTGAACTTATGTGTGCTGCGAAGCCCATCCCCGTGGTGCTTTCAGGCAGCTCATTTTACATACTTCCTGGGAAGAATGTTGGGGGAACACAGATGAGCAGTCAGTGCTTATCAGCTGAGTTTCAGTACCTTGGTAAGCTGCAATATCTGGAGCACATAGGGGCATATATTAATACCTTCTGTATCCTGTATTTCCGATGGTGTTTATATCATCTAAGCTGACATCCCTCGCTGTGCATATTGGCTGTGTTTGTTTTCACTTTATAGCTGCTCTCTGAAAGTCTGCTTTGCTCTGTTACAGACAGGAGGAAGCTTCATACTGCTCCAGTAGGACAAGCCTTCCGCCTGCGCCCCTTCCATGTTCTGGTGGCTACAGGTGGGGGATACGCGGGGTACAAAAAGTATGAGGGCTACAAGTTGGAACAGCTGGAGAAGAAGGGCATAGAGTTGCCTGTGAAGCTCGCAAGTGAGTGGGAGGTAAGAAACTTGTGGCAATTTTGCTTCTGCTGTGTTTGAGGCAAAGCCCCTTTACTCTCTTCCCAATGAGGAAACGTGCAGTTCATTCTCTGTAGCTGATGCATTTTTGACAAATGGTTTCTGTCTTTTAAGTAACTTGCACTCTTGAGAGAGAGCATAAGGTGTGCATCTGCAGCAGCTCTGAAGGATCTGTTGGCTCTGTTTAGTGCAGTGCAGTTTCTTACTTTCCCCACCTTGGATTGCACGGTGACGAATAAAGCACATAATGAAATTAACAGAATTAAATGCAGGAATCNAGTGGCCGCGTTCCGGTTCCCCCCCCCCTCCCCAGGCTCCTCCCCGCGGGGCAGGGCCGACCCGGGCCGCTTCCTTAAGGCGCGGAGCCGCATCCCGTGCCCGCACGGAGCCGGGAGGCAGCCGAAGGTCCGCCCGTCGGGCTCTGCCGCCGGTATCAGGTAGGGCTGCGGGGCGCCGAGGGCGGTCCGGCGCTGGGCTCCGTCCTTCTGGAAGTTTCAGCGGCGGCGGTGCGAGGACCCGGCTCGTTCGGGACTCACCTCGGGTGGGTTCGGGCGGAACTGCGGGGGGCGGCGCGGGGATGGGCGTTGCTGGGTGGGTCCGGCTGCTTTGGTTGCCGCAAGTTGACGCGTCGCTTTGCGAATGTAAACGCAACTTCTTGTCCTGTTTCGGAGGAGAGAGTTTTGAAACTATTGAACATTTCGGGGGTGGGAGGGAAGGGAGGGGTGTCTACAGGCTTACGTTTAAAAAATCAAACAAAACCCCTATACCTCTGCGGCTGGCTTAAAATACCGCTCCTCCCCCCAAACTAGCTAACAAACAAACACAACCGAGAGAAAGGTCTCTGTGTGAAAGAGCTCGAGAAGCCGCAGGCGGGCACAGCAGCCCCGGGGCCGCCCGGCCCTTCCCGGCAGCCACGTGCCCGTACCGCGCGCCGCCGGTGCTGCCGGTTCGTAGCGCTGGGAGGGGCTCCGCGCTGGAACGTTTGGTGCGGACGGTGCGTTTTTTAAACGGGAGTTCTGCTACCAAATGTAGAAAGTGAGAGCGGAGGCCACGAGCCTTCCGGAGCGCGTTCCAAGGCCAGTGATTCATGCTTACGGGTTCAAACTAAGACGTGGGTCTGAAGGACGGTTACGCGTTGGACTTGGTGCAAGCGTATGAAAAGCCGGGGTAAGGCTCCAGGCAGCAGTGAAAGGACATGTCAGTGGGGCCGCTGGATGGGAGGCTCTTTTGAGCTGATAGAAGCCGGCAGATCACAGTTTGCTGTTGTTGCCCAGAAAGCGGATTCGTCCACGTGTGCACTGAGTCAGTCATCGCACGCTTGGGGCAGACTGGCTTATTTATGGCAGGATTGCACAAGCCTGGCTGCGCGGTGCTTTCCCACAGGTCGATCACACGCACAGAGCCATCCTTCCGCACAGCACTTACACACAGTTACATCTGGTAGTGTTCCACTCCAGGCCCAGACAGTTGGTCTGTAGTTTTCATGCAATTACAGCAGTGCTGATGCTGCTGCTGCTACTACACCTGATCATGGGAGGGGTCTTCACCCAGGCAGGGCTCTTCTTGACCTGTGGGTGTGAATCTTCGCATTACATTGAAGGTAGTTCAGCCAAGGATACACAAACCTGGGGTTTTCTTCCCAAGTTGTGTCACCAACTGTCCTCATTAACGTTCACTTCAAGGCCTTCTGGCTCAGGGAAGTCCCTGGTTAAGTATTTATTCTACTGATACCCAATACAATGGTAGCTCAGTTTGTTTAGAATTAGCCTTCAGCACTGTTAGATAATACTTCTCTAGGGATTTATACCGTATCATCACTACTTCTTTTATTTACTTAAATTGCATTCTGGATGGGCTCAGACTGGTGGGAGGGTTTGGTACAGATCTCCACACTCCTACAAACCAACAGTCATAAGGTTCTCGTCTGAGCTAACAGCATGGGGCTGGTGGCACTGCCTGGAGCCCAGTGACAGCATGGGGCTGGTGGCACTGCCTGGAGCCCAGTGACAGCATGGGGCTGGTGGCACNCCCCGCTCAGGCCCCGCCTCACCCCGCCTTCGCGCTCGGCGCGCAGCAGAGGCTGCGGCGCCGCAGCAGCAGCAAGCAAGATGGCGGCGGCTGTAGTGTGGAGCTGCGGGGCTGCTCTGCGGCGGAGCAGGTACGGGCAGGGCGGGTGGGAAGGCACTGTGCTGCTCTGTGGTGAGAGGCCGGGGCAGGGACTGGAGTCAGAGCCAGAGATGGAACTAAGGGCGCAGCGGCAGCCGCTGACAGCCGGGAGGATTGAGCCCCGAGCCGGGGTCGGTGGCTTCCCGGCACCGGGCACGTTGCTTGTTGCGTCGCCCTGCTGTGTAAAACGTGCAGCAGTGTGGTGCGCGTTTTGCTTGGTAAGGACCTGGTTAAGGGAACCTGTGCTTTGGGGAAGGCCTGTCCTACTGCGTTTGGATTAGCACTGTGGTTTTTCGCTACCCTTCAGCTTATCATTCCAGATGCTGTTTTACGAGGATAAGTGAAAACTGTAACTAATTATCTTTAACTAGTACAGTAAAATCTTGCTTGTAAGTGCCCACTGCTATCACTATGTGAATTCTGGACAAGAAATCTATTCATAGACTCCTTATTTCCTAAATAAAGAATCTACTTGAAACTCGTGAGATACCTGAAATTCATTCTTAAAAATATGAAAGAATGATAATCACTTCCTGGAACTGAATCATCCTAATGATGCAGTAGGCCATAAGTTAATGAAGTAATTCTGTACTCAGCATGCATCTGATTGAGAGCAGGTGAAAGGTCACAGTGCCACATGAAGACGTCCCAGCTGTCACATTTGCATCCTGGGAACAAGACCTGGCACTCATTACTTTTCCAGCTATACCAATTGGTCTAATAAATGACAGAAATTCTTTGTAGATTCCATAACTTTCCTATGTTCACCCTCTCCCCGTCAGTATGGTGAGGAAGGAAGGAGATGTGAGAACCCAATTCAAGAGTGTATCTTAAAACAGTTGTTGTAGGGAGCTCCTGGAGGTGGAATAATGCCAAGGGTTAAATGATCTCATTACTAAACTTTACCACTACATTTACAAGCAGAGTTTGTTTTGATCAGCATGTCTGGATGCCACTTTGTAGTAAGTATTACCTTTGGGTGGATGTAAATACATATTAGCCATGTTGTTGCAGAAGATAATGTCAGTATTTACACTGCTTGCCATTCTTCCAAGTATAGAAATTTTGCTTTAAGTATTCCTATACTTAAGAAAAATAGTAAAATACAAGTCATGTATTGATCTTTCAGTAGTTGTTTGCGTGCTGTTGGATGAAATCCAACGAATTAAACTGGAAACTGATCTAGAGAAGAGTAACTCACTGGTTTTAGTCACTTTTTAAAATAACAAATAGATTGTGGTCTTGTAGACCAGGGTAGTGCATAAAATCAAAGATTACATTAGATAACGCTGACTTGCTCTTTTAAAGGCTCAGGTTGTATTCAGAGTAACCAATATATTACAACTCCAAACAGCCTGAGATAGGGTATGTGACATTAGCAAGCACTATACTCAGAAGAGCATCACTGTTATAATAGAGTGAAGTTTAAAAGGAACATATGCTCATGTTTTGATAAGAAAGTAGAAATACATGGGAGTAAGAAAAGTGAAATAGATACATCATTAAGCAGCGAGGTATCTGCAGGAGCAGTTGGATCTTTTGATTTATTGGAAGAGGAGGAGGTAGGCCTGAAGAAAATGGATTCGATATGAATTTTAATGCTTTATTTTATGAATCTCAGTACTTTGAGGGGAATTTTTCCCTCTGTGTTGTTCACCTTCTGAATATTCTGTTTACATTTGCATTGTAAAACACTTGTGCTTAGGCCACTGTCTGTTTTATGTTGTATTTACAGTTTCCTCACTGGCTGTAACTTCCTCATACGTGAGATCCCGTGCGTTAGAACTCCAGTCCTGTGGAAGCAGCCACCTTCCAGGACGTTTTTCAGTGGTAAGAGTATCTTGTATGTAATCCAGTGTTTATAAATTCAGGATTACTCAAAATTAGACAAATTATGATTGAATTGTGGTGAATATGAAGTTCTTGACATTGAAGCAGATGGACTGGGAGTCCAGATTCAGTGGCCTACTCAATTTATGGAATTTCTATGGACATAAGCTTGCAAACAGTGATTTTAAGCTTTTGGTGTTTTGCAGGCAGTAAAATAAGTATATTTATCTATTCCATAAGGTTGTTTTATTACATTATTCATTGTTTATCTTTCTTTTTTTTGCTTAGATAGCAAATTTAAAAGCAAACGATTTACATGTATTTATTTATTGTTACAATAAGGACATTTTAGACAAATAATCCCTAGCCATGGTTGAAAACTACTTCTTCCCTCTAGAAGTGCCATCTGTTCCACAGTGGTTTTATGGATATGAAGAGTCTTGCAGAGAAGCAAATCTGGACAGCAGTTTAGATGCTGTAATATCCAGAGCAATGCTTGGCTAAAACTGGAATTTGGATCATTGTCAGCTCTCGAATTAGGAATACCTGTGTTAGAGCATGACAAAATACAAACAATTTGCATGCCTGATTTTTTTTTCCCTTCTTGACATTTGTTCACCCTTATACTGCATCATTTCTGTGTGGTTTTTATCAGAAAAACTGGCTTCCTTTGTCACTGTGACACCTGCTTCCCTAATGGTCCCTTTTAATACATCTCATTTGAGGGTATTTCCTTTTTTTTAAGCTTCTCTGATACTTTAACGCTCATCCTGTACGCTGCAATTATCATTTCTGAAGAAACCTGTCTGACAGGGCCAGCAGAAGAGCCAAGATGATGAAGTGAATGGTGGCTACATTCCCATTTTCTCTCTTGTATTTTTTCATAAGGGAAATTTATGCTGGGGTATTTTTCCAGATCTGTTTGATTCAAAATGAGGGAGTTCATGTTTCCTTATGCTCCCTCGCCTCAATGACTGGAGAATACTTTGTAAACCAAATACAGTCAGACTGTGATCAGAGTGCTTAGAGCAATGCTAGAGGAAGGAGCTCTGCGTGGAAGGGCATATACAGTGGAACCTATTAGTTTTTAAATTGTTTCTAAACTTCTACAGTTTTTGCAGTGATGATGATCTCTATAGCAGAATAAAGACAATTTACCACAGGTTCCTCTTTTGTAATTACCTTCCTCAGATTACCTAGCTTTCTGAGGGCTCTACAGATGAAGAATTACTTTTCTAAAGGTGATACAATTTAGCAGTGTTTCATTTTAGTACGGTGTTTTAAATATACTTTATAAAAAACACAACTTTAATGAACTGACTGTATTGAGCCAATATTTCATGTTCTTTGCATACTTATATTGTATCAGCCCCTTTCTTAGAAACATTGTAGCATCACTTTAATTGCTTACCATATCCTGCAACATCTCGTGCTCTCAGCATATGCAGCCTGATGCCAGGCCAGGCAGACTGAGCCTGTATTTTGCAGGTGGGTGTCACACAGGGGATGTGAAGGCATCTGCATGGATGTTGGCTGAGAAGTCTTTGTAACAGCAGAGTCATCAAGTGAGCCTGATGACAAAAATGATATCTGTTAACAACATGAAATTCAAAGGAATCATGTTAGCCCACATAACGACAGACTTGGAAGGGAGGCATCAGGCTTAGTCTCTAATGGATAAAAGGAAGGAAACAGAACATACCAGGTGGGAATTTGTTGAAAGCTGCTCAGCTGTATTACCCACTTTGGAGTGTAGCTGTTATGCACTCGGAGACACGTGGGGAAGTCAGAATCCAGCAGTTTAGCAGGCCTGTAAGAAAGAAGAGGTCTAAATATAGTTTTAAATTACTGTCTGTACTTGTAATTTTAATAAATTGTGAAACTGAGGTAGGATTACGTGAAATGTTTAAGGCCTGCTAAAATGATGCTTGCACTCAGAATGACTCCAGCTGGATAGGGCCGTGCAGAGCAAATATTGTTTGTTTTTTTTTTACCAAGTATTTGTAAGCTTGTAGTCCATGTGTTGACCTGTTGCTAAAATAATTGCATAGCCTTACAGTTTTTTTTTCCTTGTCAGCTGAGGTGGCAATTGGTCCCATTTTGTAACAGCACTTATCTGGGTTAATTTTCTTGTCCAAATGCTTTGTCTCTTGTCAGATACGAATAATTTATTATTGAAATATATGCTTTTATCCATTCCAGAGAAGGAAACTTACTTTTTCTATTCTGGTTTGCTGAAAGTAGTTGATGATGAAGAGAAATCTCAGGTTAGCTTTACCTGAAAGGAGTTCAGGCTTAGGATTAATCCAGAGCATGGAAAACTACATTGAAAGTCCCCTGTCCTGGACTTGTTTCTACTGGTTCATCTTCTGGGACAGGAGCTTTCCTCGTGCTCCTGCTGCTCACCAGAGAGCTGTGGCAGTGTTTGTGCCATGGGAGAGCATGATGTGCAGCTGAAACCTCTGAACAGCACCAACTGCCTGACCGTGGTGGTGTTGCCAGAATCAGCACCTGAACTTTGGTTTTGGAGTCTGTAAACTTGTGTGAATTTCGTTTATGGCTGAAAGGTGTGGAATTGTGTTTTTGATTATTTTGTCAGCAGATGATCTCTAGCACAGGAAGAAAAATGTTTGCATAGGTCTATCAGTAGAAGTTCCTAAACTGGAAACAACCTCTGGATAAAACCTGTACAGAAACCAGAAAAAGCTGTTCCCACCGAGGGCTTTCTGGTATTTACTGGCTCTGGTGAAATTGCTGAGCAGTTTTGTCAACTTGGAACCAAAGATGTGGTGGGAAGGCAGTTAAAGGCTTTAGGGCTAACAAGTGTTGTTGGTCTCTGTACAGACATCTCTGTTGAAATAGTGATGCAGCTGTCTAGGCAGACCAAAGTTGAAAGGTTACAGAGTCTTTGTAGACTTAAAGTAAGTAAATTCTTTTTCATAAACATTTCACAGCTCTAAATGATCCCTGGCCTTTTTTGAGCATTTTCTTTAGGACAGAATCATAGAATCATATCATAGAATCATAGAATGGCCTGGGTTGAAAAGGAAGGACCTCAAAGACCATCTAGTTTCAGCCTCCCTGCTATGTGCAGGGTTGCCAGCCACCAGACCAGGCTGCCCAGAGCCACATCCAGCCTGGCCTTGGATGCCTGCAGGGATGGGGCATCCACAGCCTCCTTGGGCAACCTGTTCCAGTGTCACCACCCTCTGTGTGAAAAACTTCCCCCTAATATCCAACCTAAGCCTCCCCTGTCTCACTTTAAAACCATTCCCCCTTGTCCTGTCACCATCCACCCTCATAAACAGCCGTTCCCCCTCCTAGAATATTTTCTAGAATCTAACTGTAGTTGCTGCCTTGTGTTTTGTTTTGTGTTTTTTTCTCCAAAAGATGAGATTTCTTCACTAAGAATAAAGCCATTTTCACATTGTGATGTATTTTCAGGCATATGATTCAAAATGTTTTAAATCACATATTTTTGTTCATTTATTTCCTATATATTTTGACAACACAAAATATGAGCGAGAACTGCTTATATGGGGCATCTTTCTGTGGAGAGCAGCTGAATGTCCCTAATCACTGCCACCTGGAATTCAAGCTCCCCAGGTTGCAAAGCAATTATGCTTTGTGTCTATGCATGCCTAGAAATAGAGCTGGTATTTACTGAAATTTTTTAGTTGTCCATTTGTCCTTTCCTAGTCAAGCCCTACCCCTAACGCTGATGGAACGAGATAGAGCCCATTGTTTTTGCTTCCTGCTCACCCATGTCAATGATTGTTGTGGAAATGACACCACTCACTGTCCGGGAATGAATTCCTTTGGGCAGCTTTTCTCTGTCTGGCAGTGACATCAGCCTGTAATACAAGCAGGGCAGCTTGGCCTGTTCAGCATGAACAGCTCTGAAGATTTTGGAAGAGAAATGCTTACCCCTTAGAAACTGTGCCATGTAGTGTGTCACATGCAGCGTGCAAGGCTTGTGTTAGGCAAGAGGAGCTTGGCAGTTTTCAATGAGGAACAGATGTAATACTGGATGATGTGTTTTTGCTCTATAGCATGGGTGTGAGCCTTCTGACTTGGCTGGGCCACACTGAGTGAGGAGGAATAGTCTTGAGCCACGTACAAAATATGTAATATAGTTAAAGTACACAGGACTTATTTTTTACAGAAATGTTAAAAAAGAGCAAGAAAAACACAAGGGCAGTGGGATGTTTGACCTTGGCTTTGTGAAACTAACACACCAGGCTGGTTCAGTGGCGGTGGCTGCCGCTTGCAGTGAGCTCTCGAGGTGTTTGTCAGATTTCTGATGAAATTTTACTCTTCCTGTACTCCATCCTTAGAACAGTTGTTCACAAATGTGCGTCCTGCCAAAAGATGATGACATGGTTGAAGGCTAATTCTGAACAAACTGAGCTTCCATTATATTGTGTATCAGAGGAACAAATACTTTTTCCAATGACAGTACTTAACCAGAGACTTATTCTCAATTTCCTTTATCAAAACAAAGAGCAAGACTGCCTGCTTTTTTGCTGTCCACAGGACCGTGTTTAGCCCATGGATCAAAATGCATTAAAACTATTTCCCATAATTTGAGTTAATGCTGCAGTGAGCCCTCCTGTGTTCTGGTTTCAGCTCAGATGGGTAACAGCACACTGAGGGGTTGGTTGTTGCTAAGAGCTGGGTGTGGGACATGCCTGCTCTGTAGCGACCTGTGTTACAGTAGAAATGTGCCTGTTATTGAACCTGTGCTAAAGCAGGTTGTCATGTCCTTCCCTCTTCCAGTGAGGGCATTCCCAAATAGATATCTAACTGTAATGAAGATTCTGCTGATTGAGAAGCACGAAGCTCTGCATGTACACTTTGTTCCTCTGTGACTGAGTTTTCCATACAGTAATGACATAGAAATCCAGAGGTGAACTTATGTGTGCTGCGAAGCCCATCCCCGTGGTGCTTTCAGGCAGCTCATTTTACATACTTCCTGGGAAGAATGTTGGGGGAACACAGATGAGCAGTCAGTGCTTATCAGCTGAGTTTCAGTACCTTGGTAAGCTGCAATATCTGGAGCACATAGGGGCATATATTAATACCTTCTGTATCCTGTATTTCCGATGGTGTTTATATCATCTAAGCTGACATCCCTCGCTGTGCATATTGGCTGTGTTTGTTTTCACTTTATAGCTGCTCTCTGAAAGTCTGCTTTGCTCTGTTACAGACAGGAGGAAGCTTCATACTGCTCCAGTAGGACAAGCCTTCCGCCTGCGCCCCTTCCATGTTCTGGTGGCTACAGGTGGGGGATACGCGGGGTACAAAAAGTATGAGGGCTACAAGTTGGAACAGCTGGAGAAGAAGGGCATAGAGTTGCCTGTGAAGCTCGCAAGTGAGTGGGAGGTAAGAAACTTGTGGCAATTTTGCTTCTGCTGTGTTTGAGGCAAAGCCCCTTTACTTTCTTCCCAATGAGGAAACGTGCAGTTCATTCTCTGTAGCTGATGCATTTTTGACAAATGGTTTCTGTCTTTTAAGTAACTTGCACTCTTGAGAGAGAGCATAAGGTGTGCATCTGCAGCAGCTCTGAAGGATCTGTTGGCTCTGTTTAGTGCAGTGCAGTTTCTTACTTTCCCCACCTTGGATTGCACGGTGACGAATAAAGCACATAATGAAATTAACAGAATTAAATGCAGGAATCAAACTGGGCAATGAAATGACGTGCTATAGGAATAAAAAAGACATTTAGTGCAGAGTTGGTCCCAGTAGTCCTGGCTGAAGGTACAGCATGTGCAGCATCTGTCGGGTTTTTATCTTCTCACTGACTGCTCAGTCTGCTACCTTGGCGTTTTTCTTGCTTCCCAGTGCCTTCATGCCTTATCTACTTTACAAGGATGCTGAGATGGAACTAATATATAATAATTATAAATCTACCTGGTTTCTTTATACATTGCATAAACTTATGTACGTATACATCTGGAAGGCCTTTTCTTTCTCGAAAACACCTACATCTCTAATGGAACTTGCTGACCCTGAGGATTTTTTGCCTTTTTTTCTGGATTCCAAGGAGATTAGAAATTGTTGTGAAATGGCAGTAGGTATATCAGATTTGTGGATCAAATACCTATTGCAGCATTGAAGTAAGAAGTATTTCTTAACTGGACATAACTGCTGTATTTCCTTCAAACTCTTAAGGAGATACAGTACAGCTCAGTGGTAGAGCTTAAAGGATATGTAGTATTCTTCCAAACAGCCAGGTAAGTGCTTCAGTACTGCTTCTGAAGGCAAGGAGTTAAAAATTCTAGGACTGTAGGATTGTGTAGGAGATGCTTCAGTGTGACCTTTAGCATCTCTTCTCTTTGCATTCCTGAGCACACTGCCAGTTTGTGAGTGGTTTTGGCCACATGCCTTTAGGGGACAAGGCTGGAATGCTTAAATTCAGTTTCACTGGTGATCCAAATGAGCTATGGCCCAGGAAGGCTGGGTGCTGCCAGCTTAGGCTATGATAGCTCCTGAGGAATTTGTCTGTAAATCTGTCTTCTGTATATTCTTTTCCTACTGAAGTTTATTTCAAACAGATTTTGTTTTGATTAAAAGAGAGACTGGTGAGTGTCTATGGAGGATTTGTTTTAAAAGGCACCGTCAATTCAGTTTTGATTCTTGAAAACAAACGTTTTTTTAATAACATTCAAATTTCTAGGTATGAAATTGAGCGATTCCCTTATTAAATTTGCTTTCTTTCATTATACTCATATGCTGAGTGTCATTATTGGTGGTTATTTGGTGACGTTACAGATATTGCTTTTGATGAAAAAGCTCTAAAGAAATCACACTGAGAAGTTGTCCTGGTCCTTCCTGATACGCTTGAGTTCTGTTGGATGCTTCTGTGGGAGGGAAAGGAAGCCTGAGAGAAGAGGAAACAGAAACTGTGTTCAAACATTGAAAGAAATATTCTGAACAATGAAGAATTCAGGAAAAATAAGAGCTGCATTGTTGGCTTTTTATTAGAAAGTGGAGGGTCTTTTTTAGCTGAGCTCTCACTTTCCATTATTCTCTCTTTCTGTTTTTGCATCCCTGGAAGCACACTTAGGCTTGAGGAAAAGAGGGGTGTTGTTTTTAGAACAGGACTATAAGCCTTTGCATAGGTAAGAAGAGCCTCAGTGCGATTTAATGGGCTTTGAAAGTGATACAGAAAGAGAAGCTGCTGCACGTGGCCTCAGTGCTGAGCCTGCTGCTGCAACACCCGGCTCCGATGTACCAGCATCGTGCTCATGTGCACACACCGTCATCCACCTGGCGCCCTGTGTGTAAGGCAGGTTCCTTTTCTTCTGAGCAGAAGTCAGAAATGCAGTAGGTCATCATCATGTTATGCAAGCAGAGAATCTCCATGTTGCAGAGGTACATACTGGGTATCACTGTTGTTTCTTTAGCACACCTGTCATTTTCTTAGAGACATCACATCACTAATAGCTTGAGCTGATTAACACCTCTGTGTGTCTTGTACTGTGAATACCAGTGAGGATCAGCTCTCATTTACTTAGGTGATGTAAAGCAGGGGACTTGGAGGGAGACAAGTAGATACATTCATCAGATAGATGGAAGCTTATAGCTTCAAATCCTTGTTGTCACCAAGTGTTTCTTGGCCAGGATCTCCATGCATAGCTTGCCATACATAAGGCATTGTGCGGCTTCTCACCAAGGTGCTGTAGGATGGCCGAGTTACTCAGTGAGACCTGGGCTAAAGAGAGAGTTCGTATGACCAGGGTGAGTGGAACTTCTTTCTGGTAGGAGGAATTTCTTGTACCTGTTCTGTGCTTCCGTAGTTTGTTCTGATGTAATGAAGTGACTTTGGGTTTTGTGTAAGGATCTCGTGTTGGAATGACAGCACCAGCAAAAACAGCAAACCCACGGGGGAACTGAGCTGTATAAGTGACATCTGTCACTTCAGATGTCGGTAGCAGTCTTAAAATGGCTTAATGCAGTGGGGAAGTGCTTGGGTACAGATTTAAGGTCTTGATTCTCAAAGGGAGGGAGAACACAGCCTTCCTATTGATATTAGAACTGCGCCAGGAGGTATTTGTGCAACAGGAGATACACAGTGATATTTTGGCAGTCTGATACAGAAAGTGCTTTCCTTGGCCCATAGCTGAGAGATGTGTAGTGTTACGGTAAGAGGTGTGTAACAAGTTCAGGAAGGAGCTAAGAGGGAAAAATATACGTATATATTTTTTTATCCAACCTGCTTCGCTGTGTTAGAATGAAGCACAGTCTATGGCTGCTGGATCTCTTATTCTTCATTCGCGTTGCTGGGTTCCGAGCAGCGCACAGCTCCCCGAGCACCGGGCTGTGGTGCCGGAAGGGTTTACACTGCGGGGCGCTTCCCTGCGTGCCGCACCCGGAGCCCCGCGGAGGAGCGGGACCCCCCGCCCCCCGCGTCCCCCCTCCCGGAGGCGGCGCCGTGGCCGCGTTCCGGTTCCCCCCC
>JACDJE010000164.1:1313422-1382524 GCA_016647715.1 Pavo muticus | reverse complement strand
TGGAGGTGTTCTCTACATCTGTAATGCGGCTGCAGAATGCAACAACCACATTAATGTTTTGATTGGAAACTGTAACGGAATTGCAGTTCTTGGAGTTCCTTTGGATAGCTGTTTGGTTTCATCTCATCAGCTTGAAGACCAGATGCTTTGGAAAAGAAAGGCTGTAGGAAATACCATTTCTGTGACTTTACAGTTGCACCTGTATGCTCTCAGTGCTGGTGGGAAGCTGAGCAAAACTGATGTTAGAAATTAACACTGTATAAGGCATGTCAGAATGGCAAAGCATTTCTTCATTACTTCAGCTAGAGCACTGTTGATTTAGAAGATTTTATTTGAAGCAAGATTAAGTTGGTTGTTTATTGCTGAAATGTCACTATTTTCATGTGCAGAATGGTGATTTCCGAGTCAAATCCTTTTTCTCTGTGTTTGATAGGATGGACGAGCTCTCAGCCAGCATGCGCTCGTTTGTGTTTATTGCCATACTGTGCAAGACCTGGTTGTGAATATGATTGAGAATAAATGATGAGTCTTGCTGAGGAAAAAAACAATTTAAAAATAACTAAAAAAATCTTGGGAGTGAAATATAGCTGAGTTACACTGTCTGAAACATGGCTCCAGATTCAGCAGATAACTGCTTCTTTAACAAAACTGTCTCAGAGGGCTCATTTTCTGTGCTACCTCCTACATGGTCACACATAGACATATTTTCTGGCTGACTGTGGGTTACACAGACCTCAGAAGCTGGAATTACCAACAGGGGTATGCTGTCATCTGTCCTGCTACATCAGTAATATACTTCTTACCAACACTGTTTCGTTTGGTTTCTCATGCTATTAAAATGCATGCTTTGGTGTAAGCCCAAAGGTAAACGTATTTCTACAGAAATATAGGCGCTTTAGCAATTATCAACTTCTTTGTTGCGGGAGAAGGAGTAAGGCTGGCATCAGCTTATACCACTTCAGGTGCACTGACATGGGTATATTTCTTCAGCTGTATGCATATCAGAGATACTGGAATGTAGAAAATACTGTCATTAGGAGGTGCATTATTTTTCTGTCAGTTTTCATTTGGTTGTTCACGAAGAGTAACATATTGTTAATGTTAAGCCCTTCTGAGAAGGAATTCCACTACCATGTGTGAAATACCTTTTCCTGTAAGCCTCACACGGGGCAGATTCCAGTAACTTGAATCTGAAGCTTTAGCCTGCAAGGGAGTAGAGTTTCTGGCTTCAGTATAAGCTTATAGTAAGTTTCATCCTATCCCTCATTTGCTGTCATCAGAATGGAAGGAGTGAGGATCTAAGTGCAGTGTTTACTTTTTTCTCTGCTTAAAGGCTAATTCATTTGTGCCAAGGGAGTTGTTAGCATGAACAGCTCGATTCTTTTTTCTTTATGGGAGGAACTGAATGACGTGATGTAATTAATTCTTCCTTCAGGTTGCTCTGTACAAGTCGGTACCAACTCGACTGCTCTCACGAGCCTGGGGTCGTCTGAACCAGGTGGAGCTGCCCACATGGCTGCGGAAGCCTGTTTATAGCCTGTACATCTGGACGTTTGGTGTGAACATGAAGGAGGCAGCTGTTGAAGATCTGCATCACTATAGAAACCTCAGCGAATTCTTTCGCAGGAAGCTGAAACCACAAGCACGGCCAGTTTGCTGCGTGCACAGTGTGGTGAGTGAAGGGAAATGCAAATGTCCCCCCACCAAGAAACTTGTCTGCTTGCTGTGGTGGATGGAAGGGTGAGGAAAGCATAAATTCCCACTGCATTTCCTTTTTTTTTTTCCATCTGTGCTGTAGATTAGCCCCTCTGATGGAAAGATCCTTAACTTTGGACAAGTAAAGAACTGTGAAGTGGAGCAAGTAAAAGGGGTTACTTATTCTCTGGAGTCTTTTCTGGGACCTCGCATCAGCACAGAAGACTTGCGTTTTAGTGAGGGTAAGTTCTGACCCTCACACCTGTTGTGCTCTGCCCATTCTAAGTGTTCGTAGACATCACATTTCCAGGAAAAAAAGCAGTTCTGATATTTATTTTGGGGATAAACATGTCATGGCTGTAGTTATTCTCTCACATCAGTAGCTTGCTCTATCTGACTCGTTCTAATTCTCCCAGTTTAATTGGTTGGTTCCAGTTTCTGTGGCTATATTAATAATTACAATGACTCCAAGGTCAGCCACAATAACAATGCTGTAGCATTCCTGCTGACAGACCATGTGCCTGAGCACCTGGTTAGCAAAGACTGGCTGCTCCCTAATGCACTTTGTGCGCAAGCACTGTACCTCTACTGATAGGTGCTGTCACCACTTCTGCTGCACCTTGAGCACTGTCTTCATGGCCTTCAGTTTTGATAAGAGCAACACATTTTGCTAAACTGGAGAGGGGACTGGAGAGGCCAAGTTCTGCTAACAGCAGGCTTATTTTCAACATGATCTCAACAGAGAACTTCATAAACCTAAGACCTCTTCACAAATTCTGTTACTTCAAACAGTAGCTTTAGAAAACATGCGTGTCTCAGCGGATCTCGGTTTTGGAGTTTACATTCCCTAAGCAGCACAGCAGAAACTGATGAATTTCCAAAATGTTTAATACGGTACAGGATCTAATCTCATTTTGTAAAGGAAAAAGAATACATTGAAATATTGGATTCTTGGGCCTATTTCTAGTCTTATCAACACATGCAGACTTCATTTAGTCCATTGTTTCTAATACAGGCTGCTCAGTTATGGTAGATGATGGCATGAAGAGTACCTTTAACTCCTTTCTTTCTATGCAGTCCCACCTGGCAACTCATTTCAGCAACAACTAGTCACAAAGGAAGGGAATGAGCTCTACCACTGTGTAATCTACCTTGCACCAGGGGATTATCACTGCTTCCACTCACCCACTGACTGGAGAGTGTCACACCGCCGTCATTTTCCAGGTAGGTTTCTTCTTCTAGAACATTAATGCAGAGGGGCTGTGGATGGAAGCACTGCTGCAGGACACTGCTGGATGAGACATGCCCGTGGAGCAGTTGTACATGTTAGATCATGGGAGCATAGTGCTTTGTCTCACATGGTTATGAATTCTAAGGTTGTGTAGTTTACCAGAATTAATCACATGTGAATGGTAAAAGCAGTAACATTGCATTCAGGCTTTTCTAATTCTTGGAAACAATTGGTGACGCAGGCTGATCCTATTCTCTCCCAGGAAAAAAAAAAAAAAAGAAAAGATCAGTTTGCATATGAAGTATAGTTCTGCAAGTCAGAGCAAACAGTAGCTTAAAATCTGATCTCTGTTCCTGTATTTGGCAAAGAAGATACAGCCAAACAGTAACTCTACCAGAGCCGGCTTCAGATGGTTTTGTCCTGCTCTTTGCAGACCATCATGTTCTAGCTCAGCAAAAAGAAGTTTATTTCTTGGTTCTCAATCCTGAAGTCCTGGTTTTGATTTCAAACACTCTGAGGGAGGATAAAGACCTGCCACGAAGTTTGAGAAGTCTGTCAAATGCCAGATTGAAGTTACGACTGGCCAAAACAAAGGAGTTTAATGGAATTTAACTATCAGATTCAACGTAGTGAAGTAGATGCACTTACATTCAGACAGCATTACAGTACTGTTATGAGACTAATAGTTGAACTTGAGTATTTTCTCACTATTGCAGGCTCTTTGATGTCTGTGAATCCTGGAGTTGCTCGCTGGATCAAGGAACTGTTCTGCCACAATGAACGGGTTGTCCTTACAGGTGACTGGAAACATGGCTTTTTCTCCTTAACAGCTGTAGGAGCAACAAATGTGGGCTCTATCCGTATCTACTTTGACCAGGTGAGTAAGATTACTGACAGGCAGCTTTCTGGCTTTGACTGTTGAGGCTTGTAAGGCATAATGGAATAATAAATCAAAATCCTATTAGCCTGAAATTAAGATGTTTCATTCTGTTGATGTTCTGCACTGACTCATTTATAGGGAGCCACCTGCACTATAGACTTTTTTTCTTTTAATATTCCTGTTGCATTTTTGAATTGTAAGGTCCTGCATTGAAAATGCCTCGATACCCAAAGGCTACAGCTACACCGATAGAGTACTTACTGAAACTCCCAAGTAACAGTTTCTTCCTTCTCTTTACAGGACTTGCATACCAACAGTCCACGTTACTCAAAAGGTTCCTACAATGACTTCAGCTTCATATCCAACAACAACAAGGAGGGAATCCCCATGAGGAAGGGAGAACATTTAGGGGAATTTAACTTAGGCTCGACTATCGTACTAATCTTTGAGGCACCCAAGGACTTCAAATTCCACCTTAAAGCAGGACAGAAAATCCGTTTTGGAGAAGCACTGGGCTCTCTCTAGAGACTCACACAGCAAGAAGGCTTTAGATACAAAGGGACTCTCAGTACACCGTGGAGTGCTTCACTTGACAAGCACGTATCACTCAGCAGGATCTGGGTGAGGAGAACAGATGTCTTTGCTGTGTTCACCTTTAGAGTATTTGGCCTATATTTACATACTGCTGCTGAAACGCAGAAAGAGAAGAATGAACATATATCAGGTACAGTTGCCTTTAAAGATACTGACTATGGAGGTTTCTGTCCTACCCTGTGCCTGTAGTCTTTTGTGTTCTCCCCCTCAGTGTGCCACTGGATAACTATGTTCATAGAGCTTATAAATCCCTTTTAAGCCTTCCTAGACTGCAGGTCCAATGGGTAAGGGTGGAAGCAGAGATTAGCTGTATTTAAAGGGACGCTGACAAGTTGAGTCAGACCTTGTACCTTAGATATGAAATGTCTTTTTCAGACCTTGAATAACAGATGTGTTCTCATCTTTATTCTTAAACACTCCTCTGAAGTTCTTACATAAAATGCACGGAGAGCCAGAAAGTTCAATGGACAAGTATGGCTTCACACTCCAAACTAAGCAAAATGCACAGAGAGTATCTGTACAGTAAGTTACATGCCCAATCTATTTCCCAGTGTTAGACAACTTTTAATTCTTTTACCTGACTATGTCCCTTTAGAAATGGACTTTGCACTGTATTTTAAAGCTAGAAACACTGTGTCTACATTCCATGTGATGAAACTGGTCACCTTGGGATTTTATTTTTTTAAATATTTGGAGACAGATCCATATGTCCATTTTCTACTCCATGGTTTTATTTTGCTATTCCAGGCCTTAAGGATTTTGTTTTTATAAGAGAGAGTTCACTTCTTGAATTGAGGGTTGGAAGACAGGTGTTTCTCCTGTGATTCTATGTATCTTCATTGCTGCTTTGTCATTAAATTCTTGAAGAATTAGTTCCTCTACTTACAGAGCAGTGTCGGATACTTCAGGACCAAGTTTTATTGCATGGAGTGAAATGCCCTATGCACTGACAGTGTATTAAAATATGGCAGATCATTAAAGCAATCTTTGGCCTCCCAGCTGCCAACCTGGCTGTCCTATAATGGACTGGCAACTATTTCATCTTAGCTGAAACATAAAAAGCCACACCTGCTCTGATTTCTGCCCTGGTACTTAATGATAAGAATGGGCTGGGCCCTGAATGCTTTACACTGAAGCTTCATCTTACAGTGAAACTTAAGAGCCTCATTGTAACTTCATGTCAAGAAGAGTCAACAACGTAATGCTCTGGCTGTGTTGAGCATGGCACCAAAAGCCCTGATAGAAACTGTGCCAAACTGGAGAAATTCCATTTTAAAGCAATATATTGATTGGTTTTAGAGTTTAAATTGTCCTAAGTCCAGACACTCAAACATTTAGAACTGTCTTTGCTGCCCAGAGCTTGCTGGAGTGGACATGCTCACAAAACTTGCCTTTTTGATCTCCAAAAATTTCTCATGTTTCTTGCTTGAGCCTTGGGTGTTTTTTTCTGCTACTTCGAAGAGCTAGTAGGCTTTGGCCAGCTGTGTTTTCCTTAAGAAATACTTACCTTTTTTGTATGCACTGCAGAAAATAGAATATAATTTTATTGTGCACGTCCAGTTTGCCAAGTCCCGTATGCTTAGCTTGTCATCAGGAAAGAAGGGATGGTGGACTGTGTGTAGTGATGTAGTCCAGCTGTGACTCAAAGATGATGGTGGCTGTTCAGGTGACAAGCAGGAGAAAATTCATTTGGCTCTGAGAGTCAGTGTTTCCTCACTTTACATGGGGAGGAGTTTGAAAGCTTGAAGTGGCTCTCAGCCACCGATCACATTAAGCTTCTTGGCATTAGCAAGTTTACTCCTGCAGCAGTATGTTACCACATACAGGTTCTAGAAATGTGTACTTTTTTAAACCACTGAGAGAAAGAAATACTAAAGCAAACATCAGCTAGGGGCTACAGCTGTGATTAGCCTCAACTTTGAAGGCAGATTAATAGACAACACCTTTGTTCCCATGGATGAGAGAAAAATGACTGAATCTCTTCCCCTCTTTTCTGCTGGGGTCGGTGGCATCCAGCCACAGCCAAAGCAACATCGAGCTTTAATTTATTGCTACTCAGCAGCATCATCAGCTGCAGTAGCTGAAGGTTACTGACAGGCAGTAGTAGATTACCTGATGTTTGCTTTAATAGAAGTCTTAAGAAGAGGGAGAGGATTCAGTGTGCAAGTGGCTGGTTTTGTGAAGGTCTCAATGCTGTACAGAGCTAGCTAATTAACAAATGTTACTTGCTATGCAGGGGTCAGCAATCACCCTGGAAGTGGAAGCAAAGTTCCTAGAAGGTACTGATAATGCTGTGAATTTCTCCTGCGTGGAGAATCCATTGAATTCTTCAACTGTATCAGTAGCACGGTATTTTGGTATGTCAAAGTGTATGACTTACTGACATGAACTCATTTAATTGCAAACATTTTGAAATAAAGAGTCTTATCCGTGTTGCTTATTTCTGTGAAATGTCAGATTAACCGAAGCTACAAACTGAGTGCAGCCTGAAGTTTGTTTGTTTAAAACCACCCATGGTAACAAAATAAAACAAGCAAGAATATTTAAGTTAGTTTATAAAATAGAAGTACCACACCTGGACTAGGAGAATGTATACAATCTCTTTCCATCCTCTACTGATATGAAAGGGGTGAAAACTGCAGCCATTCCCACTCATCAGCTAGCAATTAGGTTCATGTGAATTTACATTTCCAGAGCAACCTGAATATCATGCAGGCGAGCAACCAGGTTCTGCACGTGGTGTCTCTCCCGGTGTTGTGCTTTGGTGAGAGCACTGATCCTCACCTCCAACTGAAAGTAAAGAAGATGGCATGAGTTTGTGCAAGTATTTAGTCTTTTTGACTGAGGAAGACTGAATGAGCTCTACCAGCCTTTGCATTAGTGGTCAGCGTAGTGTAGCTACACTGAGAATCCACAGTAAGTTTTAAATTAATAAAGCCTTCAATGGAGCTTGGAGCAAACCTTAGAGAAGCCTATTGGAGCTGCAGCTACACTTCTGAACAAAGAAGATTCATTGACACAGCAGTCTGTTGAGCTCAGCAGCCCACTTCTGCTTACAAGTTTCCCCTTTTTTGTTTTAGTAACAGCTTACTGATGATTCCCACAACCACCATTAGCCTTCAGGCTAAGTGCATAGCATAGTGATGACCAGTTAGACTTAGCTTTGTTTGTTTGCTGTTTACTCACCTGGTCCAATTCTTCCTGAACTTTTTGTATACTATCTTGATCTCGTGGTTGTGCTCTCCTTTCTAGCCACTTATGCAGAATCTCTGCCTGCTGCTGACAAGACCTGATAAAATGGATTAGAAGGATTCTTAACCAAAGCAGGAGCTCAACAGTCTAATCCAACTTAGACATGTAACTGATGCCCTCGTTGTTTTGTTTTGTTTTTGTCCCAAAGCAGTGAGGGATGAAAGTATAAAAAGGGGGATAAGGGGTGCTGGGAAGTAGAAAGGTGTCTGGAAGCTGTCATCTCCACCGTTACTCCTATTTCCAGACTTCTGCATTTCATGACAGACCCCACCCCTCCAAGCCCCATTCTTTTTCAAGCACTTTTATAAATCTGTATTGTTCTACTGGAGAAGTTATCTGTCAAACCCTAGCCACAGTTTTAGTGGGTTGTTTGTTTGTTTGTTTGGGGCAACCAGAAAAGCTAAGAATTCACCCCTTGTGATGAAAGAGCTGAAAGGTTCATTTGAGCTACTCTTTATTTGCATTGCCTTCAGATTATGGCCAGTGACACTTCGGTCAGTGTTTCTCCAGTAGTGCCAAAGGTATAACTGAACCAGTTGCAGACTGCAAAAGAAATTGTGCATGCACCCTTTTCTCCCATCTGGAGTGAACTCCTAAAAGGACAGAAAGCTTTGTTTAATTCACAGTTCTGTGAAACAGAATGGTTATTTTCAGTAGGAGACATGCTCATACAAAGAAACCAATATTGAGCTGACAGCATGAAGAAAGGCTGGCTGTAGGGGCTTTGCAACCTACTTGAGTTCCTGCTTCCTGCTGAAGTAGTACTGCATTTGCTGTTGGATGCTTTGGAGCTCTGCTTCTAGCTTTCTCTGTAGCGCTATTTCTTCTCTGGAACTGTGCTCTCTTTCTTCCAATTCAGCTGAATGGAAGACAAAGGGCACAAGCAAGGGAAGTACACTTGTTCTGTTTCTTCTTATCAGTGAAAGTCAGGTTAATAGACAGGAAACATGGAACCCTTGAGTCCCTTTCACATTTTGTAACCACGTAGCATCTGTTGACTCAAAAGATCATACCTAAGAGAGCAGGAGTCCTGACAGCATTACAGGCTCTCACTTTAAACATAACAAAGACAAGAAATACTCTAGTGAATGGTTCAGTACTACAAATGCTGCTTATAATTTTGTGTTTTATATCTACTGTAGAAGTAAGTCTAGTCCCATCAAGATAAATGCAGTATAAAGAGGTGCTCAGGCACCATTTATCCTTTAAGTTTTCCAGCAGTACTGGGTGAATTTTACCCTCTCCAGCTCAGCTTCATATTCATGCTGGCTATACATGCATACCCCACTGCTAGCACACAGGATTGCTAAAATCCTGACCCCTATCAGTTCCAATCCTGTCTCCAGAAGGGCTTTAGTCTCATGCTTCAGCAGAATCCACACAGCTCTATTACCAGTCCAAAATAAATGGCTGAATCTTCACCTCCTGATGCTGGCATACAAGAATGCCTTGTCTCCCATGTTTGAGAGTTGAACTGCAATCTTTCATAGACTGGAAGAGAACGTGTAACCACTACTGCTTGGAACTGAGGACCTACCTGTGTTTTGGTGACTCTGTTTTCTCAGTAATTCTTCAGGTGACAGCAAATGTGACTGTAAGTTTGGCTGCAACTTCTCCAACTCTTTTCTCTGTTGACAAGCTTGAGAACGGGCTCCTGTCTGACCATGCACAGGCTGACCTTTCTGCAACGTCAGAAAGACATTATTTTGTTCCTCAGAGGGTCTTCTTGAGTTCCCTACAAGCAGGAATGCACCCATCCCAAGCTACTAAGCCCTCCTCACACTGAAACACCGCCTACAGTTACTGAGCCTCCCTCACAAGCACCATTTGTTCTGTGCTATTTCAAAAAAATAAGCTCTTTCCTTTGCAGCAGGGAAGTACTTCATCAAGATTTATACCTTTTATTCTGAGTGCAACTGAGGGGCTTAAAATGCAAGTGCATACTTGCAGGTGAAATGAATTTCAGTATTTGAGTCTTGGCTATAGCCAATGCTCCTAACCTAAGTTACTTCAATTCCTGTAATCTGGTTGGCAAACTACTCTGAAATTGTTGAAGGAGCTGCCCCTCAAGTCAATTGCTAGGAGGAGCATCCTACTGGGAAGGACACGAGACCAGTACAAATTCTTGAATTATAGTTTAAAATCCACGGGCTGGCCATCAAGCAAAATGTTGCTTTAGACTGGTGGTTCTCGAACATTCAGACACAGTTCACTTGGTCAGTTTCTAAGATGACAGCTAGTACAAAATAAAAATAGCTCAACAGCTGGGTGGGCAATCCTGGGGAGCCCTAAGAAGAAACAGCAATACGCTGCACACAGAATCATAGAATCATTAAGGTTGGAAAAGACCCACAGGGTCATCCAGTCCAACCATTCACCCATCACCAATGGTTCTCGCTAAAATCTCGCTAACATGTGCTGACAGTAGCCCAGTGAGCACACTAGTTTTTCCCTTCAGCAGTACACTCACCATTTCTGCTCCAGCTTTCACTTGGGGCATGAAAGATGAAGGAGACTGTAACTCTGGCTTCTGAACAGCACAGTGCACATCACTTGTCCTTGATGGTACAGATGGGAATGCAGCGTGTGCCAGAGAAGAGTGAGTGGTACTGCCCAGCTGAGAGAGCCATTTACAGGTGTTTTCTTCCATTTCCACTGTTGACATTAAATTCCCATTCTGAGAAGAACATTTGTTCACATCTGTCGGCTGAAAAGGCGTCTCTGATCTGTAAAGGAAGAAGGAAAGTGCCTGTACATCTCAACCTACTGGTTTTATCCTTCACAGCCAGTGGAAAAAATGAATAAATAAACAGAATCTTGCTATTCCTTCGCATGCTGAAAGAAGCTCCTGCCTTGCAGGGCACCAGCTGGCTTCCTAAACCACCAGTAGTATCATACATGGCACAGAACTGCTACCAACCTGCCTCCACCCAGACCTGCGCTGACCCTGCTGTCAAAAGTAACTAAAAAATCCTTTCAAATGGGAGAAAACAATCATATGTTGAAAACTTGCCAGTTGGCTGTTCTGTTATGCAGAAGCAACCCTCAATTTAACAAGAAAAATAATAAAAACAAAATAAAACCAAACAAACAGAAAACCACAGAAAAGCAGCAAAGCAGTTAAGGTTTCTATGATGCCTACACACCCTGCTCCAGATCCTTCCCGTTAACCCTGGCTGAAACAACTACAGAGCTGACAATTCAGCCTGAGTTTTGGAAACGGGTGATCTGTCTCATCTTTCCATTCGAATGAAACAAAGGCCTTGGTTGCTCTTTAACTGACTTGAATGTTCCATTATTCTTGTCCACTTTACAAGAAATCTGAAGTTTTAAGGCAATTTTGATAGTATTGGACAACGCCCAGTCCCACAGTTACTGAATGCTTTGTATTACAAAGGCAGGAATTTGAGGGGAGAAGCACAGCATAGCACCCTTTTCCTTTACTATTAACAAGAGATTTTTCTACCTGGAAAAAGGAGTTCCCAGCAGTTCCTTTCTTTCTAGAGATTCTACGAGGAAGTCAGGTCTTCGTGGTGGTAACCTTGCTCGTCGAACCACCTCTCTGAAAAGAACAGAAACCATACAGAATCAGTATTATTTCAAATTGGCTTAAGCTGGCATTGCAGCTAAAGAAATAGCTTTATTCTGTCACTTATCCCCTGCCTGCAAACTTGCCCTTGCATGCAATAGTTTTTAAAGATCAGATTTCAACCCGTATCAATGTCACAACCTGGTTCGCTGTGTTTATTGTTTTGTCAGACTTTATTCCATGACTTTGGTGAAAAAAAAAAGAGCTTCAGTAACAGCTCTAAGAGACTTGGGCAAGATAAGCTCTCATGATGGCACAAAATCCCTTCACCACACACTAATCAAGTGTTTCATTATGTAACAGATCTTACAAACGATCAGTACTCCACAAATTCACAGTTGTATGTTGAGAAGGTCCTACTGGAAAGCATGTGGCTGAGATTATTCCACCCATCACCAATAGAGAAGCCACAAAATTCTTTCATTACTTAAAGGCCAATATATGTGCTATACAGCATAACTCAGCAACACCAGCCATGTGGCAAAGCCTCAGAGAAAGGGAAACTGCACGGAAATAACCATCATGGAAACTGCATGGAAATAACCATCACCACTGTAAAAACTTGGAAACATACACACATAGATTTGTTTTTATCTATCTGTAGTCTCAGCTGAACAGAAGGACAGGCTGTTTTACTTTGAACCATCGGCAAAAATTGTATGTGAGATCCAAACAAGGGATGAGATGTAGTGCTGCAAGATACATATACAGACACAGACGCAGAGTGTATGCTATAGGCCACATATATGTAGAACTACATATAGACATCAGAGGAATGCAGGAGAGACTATAATTTTATACTCACAGCTCACTGAGAATTGAGTTACCACCAGCAAATAGGAATGGTAGATCACTGCGTTTTGAAGGCCACAGCTTTTCCTCTGCTGAATGTCCTCTTGCTTCAAGGCTGTCATCAGGTATTTCAAATGTCACTTGCTTCTTCAGAGGTGGCAGAAAAGAACGAGGCTTATTTAACTTCTTGTAGAGAGCCTTCTGTTTCCAGAGCATTGCACAACGATAGACTGACTGGTGAAGATTGTAGGCTGCCTGCCAGCACAAAGAATAGCAGAGTATTTGATGGTTGAGAGTAGACAGTAACACCACCACACCCATGGAGAACACGGGTGAAATGAACTGCAGTTCTGATGACCTGAGAGCCATACCATCTCTCCATGCTAAATCAGAGGGTACAGCACATTAACATTTTGATAATTAACTGGGTACTTCTGTAATGAGGCAGGCTGCACATGAATAAACAACAACCAATGTCCCAAAAATCTGGAAAAGAGCTAGGGAAGCTGCCCAAGAACAGGAAGAAAATAATCAATGCAGGCATTCCTAGGTTCCTCTCCACACACAGGGCTAGGCAGACACTCCAAGGCAGAAGCAACACTGTAGCCCACATTTGCAAGCATAAGTGGTGCTAAATCTAGGGCAGGTCTCTAGCTGAAACCTAGCGCCTAATTAGAGACCTTAGCCACAGGCAAAGGCTTTAACCAGCCACATTGTCTATGGTAGGATTTGGCCAGTTTTGAAACAGCTTCATTAAGAAATACTTCCAAATAGCAACACAAGCCTGAACTCCTTTAGACTCAGCTGGGCTAAAGGACAAGGTGTTTTGCTTTGAATCACAGGCAAAAGTATATGTCAGATCCAAATAAGAGCTGAGATACGGAGTTCCAAGATATACACACACTGCAGACACACACACAGAGTCAGACTGACTATAGATCAGAGCAGATCAGTGCCCTGGGCGTACCTGAGCCATCACTTGTCTCTTACCTTCATCTGTTTCCGGGCTTGGAGTTCTCCCCGCAATTGTTTCATGCCAGCAGTGTACCTCAAAATCCTGGTTACACCTTCTCTCAGGAGGGCAGCACGATAAACTCCTTTGGCTTTTTCAATGCGTTCTTTGTACTGCTGTTGCCCTTGGGCAAATCTCAGCCAAGCGTTGAATACCTACAACACAAAGAGCAGACAGCTGCAATTATTACAAAGACGAGTTCTGGGTGAGAGACTCCCCCTGCAGACAAGAACGTTCTCTGTTCCACTGGACAGTCACAGCTAGAGCTACAGCAGGACACCACCACAAGGACAAGGAAATGGGGATTTAAGTCAGCTAAAACTGGATAGAGAAAACACACAGAATTTGTTTTTAACTGGATAAAAGGGTCTGGGGACAGTTTTCAAGCTTACCAAATTGATATATAGCACTTCAAAGAGGAAAAGGAAAAAAGAGATGCACAACATGCACTGCCAATTGCAGTCAGACCTACGTATGATGTGCACAGTCTCAAACACACTTGTCTGCCCTCGAGCCTCACCCAGCCTTACCTTCCTCTGCAGTGAAAGTGACCAGTGCCACAATGCTTGCACCGTCTTCTGCTTTTCCCATTGCTGCTGCAACAGCTATAAGTAAATATATATATATATTGTACAATCAGGTCGGGAGTTTACATGTGCCATACCAGAAACACTAGCCAAATGCAGCATCAACCAAAGAGGAAGTGCTGGTAGAGCCATTGCTGAATAACCTACTCAGTTCACACAGTATATGTAAGGTGTCTCCTGAGCTAATGGAACCAAGAATACAGAGAATGTTTAAATAATTTTGTTTGGTCCTCATGTGAAATAAATATGAAGATGAAGAAATAGGCATCAGCAAGGAGCTATATACTTAACCAAAGGCCAACTCCTTACCCTTGTCTTCCAGCACAAAAAGAAAGTAGAGCGAAGTCGATGAGTCATTAGCTGTCCTCCTTTTCTCTGCAGTAGCTGCAAGGCAACAAAAGAAGTGAGTCACTTGCAGACAAATCCCATTTATCTGAGCCAAATGCTACTAGAGCAGAACAAGTACCAAAGGGCCTTCATCACCTACCCTTTATTGAGGCCAGCCACCCTCAAATCCCAAACATTCTACAGTGTAACTCCATCTGCAAATTTTCACGACCCCAACAAAGACTTTATTGACAGTAAATTATTTCACATCTGGCAGCCCAGCTTGTCATCTCCTGTTATATCTGTTAGTTCTAATCAACACTTCTTCCAGCAAAGCACAAGCACGTTCCTTCCTCAGTGCACAATACACTTAACCTCCTCCTCGGCCAAGACTATCATTTCTTTCTCCAGACACATCACCTGCTCCTCTACACCAGCAGCTTCCCACCCTAAGCAACTTGCTAGGCAGGCTGCTGATCCTTCTCACCATCTTCTCAATGCACCGCTGATGGTATTGCTTCCATTTTTCCAGGTAGTTCTGCAGTAGGTGCTGCTGATGGTGCTGCACTGCTCTGTGCTGCTGAACCCTCATCATCAGAGACTCCTTAGTAAATTCCTTCCAGCAAAGAAACAGGGTCTGTAAACGCACTATCAAGAGAGGACAAAGTAACTACCATACTGAAAGAAACTATCAATCTCAGACAGTACTGATTGAACAGCTACTCCTCTAGGCTGTTTTGGCCATACTTCATGCTGACATTACTCAGCACTAGGAAGAAGGATGCTGAAGCATTTCAGATACCAGACCTGGTACCTTTCCCTGTCTTGCAAGTCTTCCCTGATGTCACTGACACTCTTTACAATCTTTAGGAAATCATTTGACCCCTTTGTGCTTCAGAGTCATCAGCCACACTGTACTAGAAATCATGACATTGCTTGCAGAGTTTGAGGGCCTTTTCATATTAATTACTAGAGGCAATAATTGATAAAATGACTTGCACAGCCTTCAGAACGGAGATGCCTGAGCTTCTCAGTATCAGTAATGGAAAACTCCATTAAGGATGGAAGTGTTATCATCCACTGTATAGAGAGAGAACTGAGAGGGAGGCAGAAGTCACGTAAGGAGCTTTCAGTAGAATGCTGGAGCCCCAGGTCATTCCCCATTCTATGAGGCCAACCAGGTAGGCTTAAAATGAAGTCATCCATACTGACAACACAAAAGACTGCCCTACTAAGCTATGCCTTTCTAGGGACTGCACACGGACAGCTAAGTTTTTGGGGAGTTCAACATCCCCATCAGCTCACCCGCATCCAAATGTTTTCTGGCCTCCATCACAGCTGCCACCTTCTGCTGACGGTGACACACTCGTAGCGAGGCAGTGTACCTCCACTGCAGCAACACCTAAAAGATATGATGCAAACAGGGGACAGGATACAGACTGACACTGTAATATTCTTTGAAGTGGAAGCAATGTACTCCACATTGCTGGCACCACAACCATTTCTATTTTATTCTTTCCCATCAGGCTTAGCAAAATGGTGCAGATTTCCTACAAATGGAATTTCAGAGGGTCCCCCTCACATTTTTTTCAAGGCATTCTTTTCTGTCTTCCCCACAGGTAATACTACTATGCAGCATCAGACTACTTCCTCCTAAGGAAATGGGGAGGAGGAAAGTAACAAGAACAACCATGAGCTCACTCACAGAAAATAGTTTCAGAGATGCCTGTTGAAATAGCCAAATTCCCAGTTCCAGGTTTTCTCAACTTTTTAGGCCCTTCTTGATAGTGGCTCTTAGATCAAGTTTTGGTTCCTTCTAATTGCATTACCTGACCCCACCTGACCTAGCATTTGTACAGACCTTAGTATCTGCTGTACCTTTAACAGGATTGCTCTCTGGTAGTGCTCATCTGCTTGAGTAGTCACTTTTCTTTCATTTATAAGAGCAAGGGCATTTTCCCTCCATAAATACAGAAGCTGCCTGTAAGCAAAATGAAAACAAGGAAAAAGAAAATATTAATGATGATTCTCACTTCACCTGGTATCTTCAGTGTTACAGCAGTCAGAATCCATGCACTGCAGGGAATGACACAGCTTGCTGTCTGGTGTCTGCCATGGAACTGAACACAGATAAGCTCTTGCAAGTGCAACAGGCACAGTCAGTGAGATGGTAATAGTAATTAATAAAAAAGTTAAAGCAAAACAGATAGCGACCCAGTAAGTGGCTGAATTCTTTTAGTTAGACCAGCATAGATACAGCAATGCAGTGCAGAGTCAATTCTCATCACCAAGTGCTCAAAAATTTACAAGGGTGGCAAGCAAAAGAAGCAGAGTAACTGATTACAGTGCAGTCACTCCTCCCTCATGCTGCACTGCACGAGTAAATGCAACCTTACCGCAGCAGCACTCTATTGTGCTGTTCCTCCTTTTCAGCTACTTGGTACAGAATGCAGTGAATGTTATTCTGATAACTCTGTAAGAAAAGCAGAGAGAGGTGAGATTTCCTAAGCTGCCAGGACCTTTGAGAAGAGAAAATGTCTGGAAAATCTTAGTAGCAACTTTATAGTTGAGGATAAAAAAATGTTCAAGCCACTGGAATCAAATGCTGTTTTTCTGAGATGAGCAGTCCCCATGTGCTAGCTAATGCTAGCTGCTGTGCATCACTCACCACAGCCACAGGATGACACTGCTTCTTTTGCTCCAAAGAACAACTCATATACTCCTACCTACAACATCTCTATTTCACTTTGCACACTTGATGTGTAAATAACCGTAGTGAAACAGCACAGCAGCTCATCATTTCTCACTGACACACTTAAGTACACACAGACCAGTTTCCATAAAGAGAAAGGCATTCTCTCCTACCTTCCAGGCTGCCAACATCTTGCCCAGTAGCGTGTGCTGATAATGCATGTCTGCTTGCACCAGCTTCCTCCATTTCTCACACTGATGTCCCATGTACTACATGGAAAGGAGAAAAAAAGGCACAAATAAAATAGATGAGTGATGAAGAGAAAACTAGCAATGGCAGACAGCAGAAGGAAAAGGACCGTTCCTAATCTCTGGGGAAACACTTATCCTTTGTCTTGCTGTAAAGGGTTCACAAACTGGTGCTGCAGTCTGCTATTCCTTTCAGAAGGGCAACATTAGGCCTCCCCTCCCCCCCCCCTCTTCAGGAATCCTCCAGAAGAACAGCACAATTCACTCAAGTTGCCACTTCTGAAGCAACAGACTAGCATCAACTTTAATTTCCCCAACTCTTAACATATGCTGCAAGACACATTTGGTACATCATGTCATGGCAAGTGATGGCATAAAAGCTAAATGCCATCTAATACTACCTACTGTGGCTTGTGCAAAACCAGACCATACACCACAGCCTTGCTGCACATTCCCAGCTTAAATACAGCTTTCAGAAGGACATATTTGGTATTCACTAGGAACAATTTCATCACACTAACTATGGTAACGTTCCTAGATAAATCTCCAAAGCTGTAGTCCCGTTCTAACTGTCCCTAGACAAGTGAACAAGAGGATGACTAACTCTCTTTACTCTCTGCATTATCCCTGTTCCACCCACACTGAATTGATTTTATCCACCTGGGAAGAGAGAAGGACTTAGGAATGATTAGCGTTTATAGTCATTTCCTTTGAAGTGTAGCCATATGGGTACAAGCAATCCAAATAAAATAAGGATTTAAGCTTTTCTCCACCTGTTAACTGTCTCACCTCTCTCCACTTGTTCCAAGATTGCTGCAGACACTTTGAATAGTGAAACCTTAAGGCTTGCATCTCCTTGAGCTTCCTAGAGGAGAAATAATTTAATTAATGCAATCCATGTTACTGCACATCTTTAGCCTAAGTCCATACTTGCTATTGCCAGTTTACTCACTAAAAGATAATCCAGTAGAATCTAAAGCACAAATAAGGAGTCAGAGTCACTGAATTAAATGCTGCTTTGTCAAAAGTGGGCCACCACAGGGCCAGTCCAAATAATTCTCCCCTTTAAAAAAGTTCTTACTCCATTTTTCTCTCTTGAGTATTTTTCTTCCATAGATAGAAAGCATTCAGAAGAAGCACGTTCCCGTAGTGATCTTTTGCACGAGCCAAGTCCTCTTGCTCTTCCAGATGAGCAGCTGTTCTTCTACGCCAAAGGCACCAGAAGGAAACCAAAAGTTGCCTTTCAAAATGAAGTACAGCCTATAACGGCAAGAAGATGGTAACGAATACATGACACAGGTCAGCTGCAAGCAACAGAAGAGACATTTATTCAAACAGACAGAACTGCCCCGTGTTTATTTTCATCTTTTCACACTGAACAGCAGTGGACACAAAGCCCGACTGCTGTGAGCTCCTGTGAACTGTTCTACCTGTTGCTATGTCTGTGGAGGGAGAAACTGTTATCAGAAAACAGCAGGCCAAAGAGAAAACGTGGAAGCTAATAAGTGGCATATGAAAGACTCCCAGCTATCGACAAGTTCTGTTGAATTTGCGTGCAGAGATAAACTCAGAACAGTAAGAGTCAGATGCATCTCCACAAGGCCACCAGCACATGCTAACACTGACTATAGGTTGTGTAACTTACACAGCACAAAAGAAGGCAGTGGCTACTATGTATTTAAAACTGCAAGACTATACATACACTTTGGAAATGAAATACTCCCCCAGGGACCTCCTGGACACTTATCTAGGAGCTGCTAGAGCATCAGTAGAACCCCGCACTTCTTAAATACACAATGTTGGCTCTCATCATTCTTGTTTCAACCTGGTAACTATAAAACAGAGTGACAGCATATATATACACTGTGAGGGAATAAGTGAATGACTCACGTGAATAGTTCTGATGATCTGTTGCCTGATTCTATTTATAAATAAGCAGCTTAACCTAAAATGGTGATTAGTAAATACTGGTTGTTTCTCTAACGTGGCTCTACCCCCAGGGAAAAAGGAATTTACAACACCTAAGTCCACCTCATGTTAACTAAGGTTCACTGAGAGTGGCTAAGAAAGCATCCCTCTATTTCCTGAGCAAGGCCTGGTAAAAAAAAAAGCTACTTTTACCCTGTTCTCTCCCATTCTGCATTCTTGCTGCCTGCACGCCTTCCCCAACCACGTGTCAAACACATGTCTCACCAACGCCCTCCTGCAAATAAAGAGGAAGACTATCAGCACAGAAGATAAATTCCCTCATACAACTTATCCCATGAACTTCAAAGGACCAAACTATCTGCAGCTTCAATAGCTACTTGATTTTCCACCCCAAGCTAGACCTCTTTGGAAATTTGGTAGCTACACGTCCCTGCATTTTCTGGGTTAAAACAAGAAAACAAACAACAAAAACTACCAGACCATTAGCCTGCCCTCCGAAACCTTAAGGAGGGTACATAAGACAAGACCAGTGAATTTAATGAAGTTATTATAATTGCCTGCTTTCATTCAGATAATTCAAAAGATTGTTCCAGCTTCTGATTCATTTATTTATTTACAAACACAGAAAATTACATAATAGCTTCTTACTGCTCATCCATTACACATATAGTCCAACTTCTCCTCCCTTGGAAATACTTTGAAAATCCTACTCTACTTTTATTTTTATTTAAAAACAAACAAACAAAAAGGAACACTGTAATAGAACTTGAAAAATGTTATGACAACAAGGAGCAGCATGCTCTGATCTCCATACCGAGTTAATTCTACCAAAGCCTTCTTTCTTAAACAAGCCAAGGTTAGCTGCTATCATCAAATTTTCTTTCTCTCTAGATGAAGATAATCCTTCCTTGCTAGTCCCAGTGATGGGCAAGAATTAAGCAGCATCCCAAAGATGTAATGATACGTATCTGTAATGAGCACTCCATACCCTCACACAGAACAAGCACGTGGTAGAAGCGTCCTAGTCAGAAGCCTGAGCTAGTCTAGTAGGAACAGCACACACCCAGCACTGCATTTGTTATCTCTAAAGCTCAGTCATGTGGGTGTACTAATTAGATTGTTAGCAAGTCTCAGCCCTTCTCCAGTCTTAAGTTTAAAATATATTTTGGACTCTCACCAGGCAATTTATGGTAGGTAGCTATTCTAGCTCATTTTAAATCTGTAGCATGGTAAACAACATGAGTTAAGTGGGCCTTCCTGGAGGATACTGGAGGCTGCCAGTAGTTTTCAGTTTCAGCTCGAGCTTTGGAATCTGTGCACTGTACAAGACAGCATGCTTTACTGAGTAGCACACAGCTGCCTTGTAGAGGCCTCAATCTTCCCTGCCAATCCTCATCCAGAAATGAAGAAGGTTCTAAGGCAACAGCATTTGGAGTACTTCAACATCCTGCAATTTTTGAACTGACTGATGGCAGCATTAAGAACCAACAGACAGAAAAAGCATAAAAATCCATCCAAATTCATAACACGTACAGCCCACCAGGCTCCACAGGTCAAATTTAAAAGCATTCTAGCTGCTTTGTTTATGTTGACTTCTTTCTAGGACTAAATAAACTCAGCCTCTACAAAAAGCCTTATTTCCTCTATTGCAATACTTCCAGCATCAGGCCTAGCACACGTGAGTCTTCAGCTTCCCACTCCCCACACAGTAAAGCAGCAGAAAGATGCTGAGCTCTGCCCGTGCCCATGTTCCAGCCTACTGCTCTCACTGGCAGAACTTCCAGTTTTTGTATCCAGTATTGACAGGTCTCCAGCCAGGCTTAATCCATCTCCCCATCACATCTTACACAGAAGTAGGAGATACAAATTGTTTGTCACAGAAAAGACACGAGCAATTTGCATCAAGAGGGTCATGCTCCAAAAGGTATTAACAGATTCTAAATCAGAACCAAGGCTCACCCATCTCAAATTTGTATAAATTTATATGAACATTTATCTGCATACCTGTAATGGGCACAAGCCATAGATGTTAAGGCCTGCTGTTGTTGTTCCTCCTTCTCTTCCAAACGGGACTTCCAACAGTTCCAGAACTTCTGCAGCACCTGAAACAAAACAATAAAGATAGGAAAAACAGCTATTAAAGGAAGGAGAAAAACCCAAGTAAAGATTAAGTGTCTCACTAAACTTGCATGCAGCAGGCAATCATTGCTGCAGCATGCTGCACTGCTTCACAAACTTTTTATTACCTGCTTTATTTGTTCTTGCCAAATAAAAAGTCATGATAAACACTAGGAAACACAAAAATAAAGTAACATACCTAAGGTGGACAACAGACTTAGGCAAGAGATTTTCTGTGGCTATCAGTACTTAGGAACAAAGCCAGTGTTTTAATAAAACAAATATTTTGTAGCTGACAGCAGAGCCCATAGGACAGCTCCAGAAAAACACTGAGCAAGAAAAAAAAGTCACACTCACTGCAACTCGGTGCTGGTGGAAGGAGAGATGTTTTCTCACCCGATGAAGATGACTGTTCTCGACATTCTGCTGAAGACCCTTAAACCCAAACTTCTGTAGGAGCAAGAAATGCAAACAGCTTTCACAAAACCCAATTCAGCAAGCACTCATCAGCTTCGAACTGGCTGCTCCCATCAGCAGATATTTGATGTTACTCCTTGTGATACCTAACATTTATGATCTTGTCATCACCAAAGCCGTCCAAGTTCCTCCCACAGATCATCACTTCTCCAGTTAAACCAAAACTCCCTTCCACCTTCTCAGGGTTTTACATGAGACAACTAACTTTTTCTGTGACTATCAACGCTGTTACTCAAGTCCTTTTCTCATCCACATCCTCCTTCAGTTCAAGATTCGTAACTCGCTTGTTATTAAACATAGAAAAGATCCACTTCCCTTTTAGGCCTCCTCTGCACAAGAGAAAAAGCAATAAAACACTGAAGCAGCTGCACTTCTTTCAGTCTACAATTCCACAATACTTTGGCTCATGAATGAACGCAGTAAACGAGTGAATCTTGCCTCAAAGGGCTCTTATGGTCACTAACATTTTCAGCCTACGATCCAATCAGATTTACTGCCATTCTTTTGATGATCCACACTTAAAGAATTTAGTTCTAAAAAAGCTGAAGGCTTGTGTCCACCTTTCAGGCAGTCCTCATAGACTTCTCCTTTTTTTTGGGGGGAAGGGTGAATAAAAACACTCAACTCACTGCATATGCTACCTCATGTGCAAAGCATGTATGGATTACTACAGAGGGAAGCACAAATCATTATCCTTGTAGCAAAACAGTATAAGCAGACAAACATCTAGGGTAGTGATACATAATAGAAATAAGGGAAAAGAAATCACAGAAGATCTAGAGGAAAATTCTATTTCATGGTGAAAAGGCCAGGGCACAGGATAGCCTGGTATAATCAAGATTAACATGCTACTTCACTAGTTTCCTAACTGGAATAATAGCTATTTCAGAGAGTAGCACAGTTTCCCCATCTGGATTCACTGCCATTCTATATCTAGTATTTGGAAACTCACTGTGGTAGAAAATGGCACACTCCCCACTCAGCACCCACGCACCACTGTTAGTATTCAAGGCACACTGCAGAAGTGTTTGAATTCTCTCCACAGCCTCTTCCCCATGATGTAACCTAACCGTGCTCTTACCAACAGATGATGTCTGTGGTGCTTTTCAGCCAGCTCACATTGCACAGTCTCTTCCACACACAGTACAACATCTGTTACTGAGTTAAAGCATCTCTGACACAGGAACACTCACGCTGATAAATACACAACCTTCTCTCACAGTCAGGAATGGGATCTCCACCTAAATTTGCTTCAACATTTGAATTTTCAGCACTGTTATTTGGAGGGAGATATCTTGATGACAGTCAAGTTTTTAGGTTTGGAAAGTTTACTGCAATACATTTCTAATTTTCCACTAGTAGCAGCCAGTGGGACAACTCAAGTTCTGACACAAGAACATTACAAAAAAAAAGCTCATTGTGTACAGCTTGATGCTGACAGCTTCACAGATTCTTTTCTCATTTGCAGGCATTTTTTTCCCCTGCAGGCTCTTGGCTAACACACTGTGACCACAATAGCTTTATTATCAGTTAGTATGGCCTTACACACATCCTTCTAATGATACGTTTGTCACCCATGCTGCTACACGACATTCTTACTTACTAACCAGATCCTTCCCCTGCAGAGATGTGTTTAACCTGTCCCTGCTGGTGACCACACAGAAAATGGATACAATGCTTCCAGCGTGCAAAGGCTCTCCATAAGGTAATCCTCACTGACAGTTTTTCAAGGTCCTTCTGTTGAGCACGCACTCTTCTCCTGCACTCCCATGACAGGCACCAACCTGAGAAACACTGCTGGACTACCCTGCCTTGGCGATGCTCTTGAGCCAGCTCTAGAAAACAAACACACAAATCGTTTATAAATGATCCCATTCTGGACTCATTTACTTCAGGTCCAGAAGCAAAAGTAGCTCGAACACTGCAAAATGGTGGTAAAAACTCACAGTTAACACTCAGCTGTGGACTATATTCTCCCTTTTGATGAGAAACTTAGTTTTAAAGCATACTTACTCTACTGATTTAAGAAGGAAAACAGATTTAACAAGTGCCACTGTGTCACTTGTTCAATATACACAAGCTCACATTTCAGTATAGTTGTTATCAGCTTCCAGATAGCCAAGCTGGACTCTTTTCCACTATCATCCATCGGCAGGCATTCACCCAGACATCTGAATTTGTTCTGGTGACTCCAAGGGAGAAACAAAAGAACTAGTGTAATTATCCATACTGCCCTGTGGGACCTATGATTTGTTCAGTCACCAAGAAAATCCACACACAGACTGCTTGACAACAGCCCCGAACTGATCCTTCTCACATTTCTCAATCAGAATACAAACTGAAACACGCAAGGTCTCCTCAAGGTAACAGTAAAGAATTTGCTTTTCAATCATGTGCAGAGCAGTTGATCTTCCTGACAGTTCAGTACAGAACTTGAGCCAGCCAGGCCTGCAACAGTGCACCGCCCAGGTTGCACCTCACCATCTGTTGAGCTGCAGCTGCAGGAAGCACTGCAGTGTCTCCTATAATAAACATAACAGTGCCCTAAGCAAAGGGCTGAGCCCTATCCTGCCCTTACTCACCATTTTCACTCACCGTTCTGACGTCTCTTTTCCCTGCGGATGTTCACGTATTCCAGCCACGCTTCCACACACCTCCTCAATTCCCTGTGCACACAGTGAGTTACTGCCCTAGCCTCCTTCTGCTTGGCATTCTGGCTGTTTAAATATAGTTCTCGCCACTGCAGCCAAGCCTGACAGGACAATTGAGAGTGGACAGAAATGGGAAAAGACAAGATTAGGGAAGTAGAACAATGAAGGGGTGAGGCAGAACACACAGTTAATAGAAAATTCCCCATGAACGTGGAAGCCACAGGCAATGAGCTTTCCTCCAAGCAAAACAAAACCAAACCAACAACAATCTACAATTATTTTCATCAGTTGAGGGTGGAAAATAAAGTGCAAACCATGGTCACCAACCTTCCCCCAGCCAATTTAATAACCTGACATTCCTCCTGTACTTATAGCCTTCCCTCTCACTCTAGTTCATTCAGATACCCAAAGCAACAGCAGCTTAGAAAAGGTAGAGACACAGAGAATGTCCACTCAGTACTATATATGGGATTTTTGTTGTTGTTTCTTATATTCCCACCTTTTCTTCCATTAGAAGCCCAAAATAATATTTTCTGGATAATAGACTTTCAGAAAGATGAGTTCCCAAACCATGAGCTCATCTCTTCAGTGTAATACTGTCCTAAACCAGGTAGTGCTGCCACCTTGGAGTGAAGGCAGAATTAAATACCATCATCTGACTATTTCTTTTTCTTTTTTTTTTTTAATGAAACAGACAAAAAGCAACAGTTCCATGGAAAGAAAGAAAACTACATTGCTCTCACTTTAGCTGAGATGAAGGAACTGGCAACCTCTCAAGACTATGAAATGCTAGATGGAACTTCCTTACTCAAGATAGAGTTAAACACACTGACAGAAACTCACTAGGAGTGAAGGAATGTTGTCTTACAAAGAGGCAAGTTGCTGTCAAACAGGTGACTGGTGCTTGTCTCCTAACAGAACAGTAAGCTGGACTTCAGAGGAATTCAGCACTCACAAGAGCTGGATGCAATCACTGTTAGTGCCCTGCTCAGAACACCATGGCTGCATGCTCACATACTGGTTATGCTCTTTTACTTCTTGGCTCGTTATCAGGTGGAGACAGTTCTGACACCTTCACTAATATCACAGTAATAATTCTCCTGGCAGCTTCCCAGCAAATATAAGACATGGTTCCAGTTTGCTTTGCCTACATTTCTTGTAAATATTTTTTCTTGTAAAATAAACGAACAAAAGGTATCGCAGTTTGCAAAGAAAATAAGAGACTTCTTATTATTCTTATTAATCAGCAACTTATTAGTAACACCTGTCTGCAACTTACACATAAGAAATGGTAGTGTCTGGACTTGCTAAAACTTACTCGAAATTGCAGGCTCTGAGCCCAGTGCTGCAGAGCCAAAATACTCATTTTACGTCCAGCCCAGATCTGACAGCATCGCCTCCTCCACACTGCCCAGGATATCCTGCAAGACAACGTTACAGATACTCAAATGCTGGTTCCACAGTTCTGTGCAAGAAATCATTTCCCTCTCACTGGAAAAGGTAGGAATGGAGATCTTTTAAGGCCACAGTCTATGGGCATACTAGAGGAAATCAAGTAAATCCAAACTTGGAACAAAGTCACTGTAGGAAAAGGTAACAGAATACAAGCAAAGATCACGGCCTTGTGGTCATCATCTCTCTGCCTATACGCATTCTTACCGCAAGTGGCTTCTTTCCCTGAATGCCAGTGCCACAGCCTGCATCCTTTGTTTTGTCCTTTGGGCATCAACATAACTCAGCCAGTGCTGCCAGGTCCTGAGCAGTTTTTGCTTCTTTGCTGTGCAAAACAAAAAGTTACAGCACTTGAAGTTCATACAAGAATCTGGCACTTTTAACTACTCTGTACCATCACTTGTCTACCTACAGCCCCCCCACTGCCCCCCGAGCCCGCAGTGACACCTTGTGGGAAGCCCTACAATGACTCCACAGTCACAGCCACAACCACCCAGCCGTGGCTAATTGTGCCACATGGACAAGGGCCTCTGACATGCTGAGAGTGCCTTGCCACCTGTTCAGAACACTGTGAAACATGGGACAGCAGCACTGCTTTGTCTCACAGGGTGGATAATTGTATACAAATACTCAACACAGCCTCGTGGAATAAGAACTGCAGAATTTTCTTTGGTTACCTTAAAAAAAAACAAACCATCAGTAGCTTCTCAAGTAACACAAACAGAGAACTCAACCAGAAATGAGGCATTTGTTCAGCAGGCCTGCAGAGCAGCTCAACCAGAAGTGTCATAAATTCCAGCTTATCACTTCATCAGTGCACTGCTCTGCCTCCTGCTGAAATCTGGCTTGTCAGAACTGATACCACTGAAGCAAATGTATTAGAAAGAAATCATGCAAAAAATGTAACTGATTTTATGCTACTTCACATCTACACCTCAAAAAACACACTTTTTTTAAAAAAAGGATTTCTTTGTCATCTGATGAACCAAGTATACCTTAAACAGATGTACTTTAACCAAGTATATCTGAAACGGATGTACTTTAACCAAGTATATCTGAAACAGATACACTTCTCTATTCAGTCACTTTTCTGTTGTTCCGACTAAGTAACATACAGCTACTTCTGCAATTACTCTGATCTCAGAAAAAAAAGCAACTTCAGACAGCCTGTTGTTCATCCCTCAAGATGACAGCCTATAGCATATTCTGGGGCAGCATTCATATTCAGAGAGACGCAATAACACCTTGCAAATTGGCCCAGAACAAAAATCATGGTAACATCTTTAAAAGGAAGTCATCTTCCCTTGCATAGGAACAATGTTCCCTGAAACTGAAGGAAGTTGCAGCCAATATAGGCAACTTCATCAGTAGGACACATCCAATGCAGAACAAAGCAGCTTCATAAGACAAAGAGAACTTCAGAAGTTTGGGCTTCTTTTCAGCTGCACAGCAGAAGCTGGAAGGAATCATGAATTCAGAAAACAAAAGCACAGTTAAGGTTATACCACAGGGAATCAATGCCTTATTTCTATTGCCACGGTTGATAGAGAATTCCAATAACACATTCTAGTCAAAAATATCTGCTTGAATAGGTAATGTGATAAATTTAAACACAAACATACATAAAAATGCATTTCAGACCAGACATAGAGGCCCCTAAACTTATTCACCAACATCCTTACACAGTGCACCAAAGGGAACCCCTCTGCCAGTTTTAGACAAACAGCCATCTGCACCTGAGAGCATTACACCTCCATATGGTGGAGGAGGTAAATGCACAAACACATTCAAGGGACAGATCCTGTGCAAACATTTCCCCTTTGGAAGCTCCCACCTCAGTATATCCCCAAAGAAAAGTAGTTACTGTCCCTTTTACACTTACCATGAGACTCTGCAACGTAGTATTTGTTCCTCTTTCCCTGGTGCTGGAATACATAGGCCCTCCAAGCCCTGAATATCAAACCGTGGAGTAAGTGCCTGAAAAATGAAAGAAGTTATGTGGTAAAATAGCTAGCAATGCCTAGAAGAAGGGCTCTTTCAAGTTCAGCTGCATTCTGAAGATATGCTGGATATGAGATTTTGAGTTCAACCTAAGAAAATAAATTAAAAAAGAGAGGAAGAAAGATAGATTAAAACTCAGCAACAAAGACACTGCACTTGACCTAGAAGCACTACTGGTATTACTTAGCCACTAGCAATAGTAGCTTCTTCAGCACCTGGTGACAGCTGCTCATATTACCATACATGTGCAGTGATGGAAAGTAATCTGACAAACCTGTCATGGCTGTCTGCTCCGAGGCTGAGCTGCCTTTCTCTGCTAGCAGTCCACCATTCCCTCCACGCTCTGAAAGCTTTCTGAAGGATCTTCTGCTCATACAGGCATCTGGACAGGTTGGGGATTTACAAGGGAAATTTCAGATTTGTTTTCAAGGTTGAACACGAGTAAGATTAATGTAGATTTTCCAAACTTATCTGAGTAGCCTAACAGCATCTATTGCATTTAAAACTCTACCCTACTGTGATACTTAAATGACAAGAAGCAATCACTTCATTGACTCCCATAGTTAAGAAAGGAAAGGCAGACATTAACTGATCTGCCAAATATCTGAGAGCCAGTTGACTTGAAACATATGAACAACTCACATCCTTTTTGCTCAGCTCTGTTTTAATCATCACACAACTGGCCCCAGTGATAAATAATGATGCATATATGTTCCCTGCCCAATTCTGTTCTTAGTTTTAGATATTGAAGTAAATACAAAAGCTACTTGATTTTATAATACATTGCTATTTCCACTGTATTCTTAGAAGCAGCATGCTGATCTTAAGTCATCCTAAATTCAAAATCTCCCCAGAGACCATTTAGACAGGCTTAAGAACTACTTCAACTAGCTGAACAACTTCTGTTTTGACACAGGTAATGTACATCACTTCCCTTTCCACGTGGGTGCTAAGGCACAGAACAGATTTACAAGTTGCATTTGGCCTTCAAATCATTTAATTCCAGTAGAACAGCCTCTATTTTTATACCCAAATTCAATCATCACACCTGACCAGGTAAAAAGTGATGTTACGTTTCAAGTGAATTGTGAACAACTGAAAATTCAGATAGAGGAGGATCCATAAGGTGGAATCAGGATTCTGATCACTCATCTCACAGAATAAGATTCACTCTAACTAAAAAGAAGGCTCACCATCTGTTATTAAAGCAAACTTTTTTTACTTTCAAATATGCTCTGAAACATTCTTCCATGTGGTCAAGATCGCCTGACCCACGGTCTATGAAGCTGGAAGTCTCAGCAACTCAAATATGAATACTTCCCCAAATCCTCTGGACTGTTTTTAGTTTGGATGAAGGAAAATGGAAGGACCCATGCAAACAGAGGCTAGCAAATAAAAAGCACACAACAAGCCCAGACAAGCTTTGAGAAATGGGCCACATCAACAGGATTAGGTTCAGAATACCTCTATGCTCCTCATTGAAACACGCACAAATCCTCCCACAGTTCACAGCTACCTACCCCATGCCAAGCTGCTAAGTCATTCCAAGCACTCAAGCAGGGAAAAAAGAAGAAAAGAAATGAGCTATACGTTATTTGTTTGACTAGGTGCACTAAGAGAACATTGCAAATAAAAGCTACGGAGAACTGGGAAGTCCTAAACCTAAAAAGGCAGTTAATCATTGTTTACACCCCTTGTTGAACTCCAGAAGATGTATTTCCACTCATCTTCCACAGGAAGGAAGGAGGGAAGGAAGGAGGGAAGGAAGGAGGGAAGGAAGGAGGATCACTGTCCTGAGCTTACAGGCAGCCAAAGCGAGCAATGCAAATGCAGTGTATGGGATAGCAGAGCAGTAAGGTTCACAGAACAGCTTCTGTTCGGCAGCTAAGGCAGGCAGAGTCAGAAGGCATTCAGTGCTGTACAGTGAAAGGGGATAACAAGCTGACGGGTCTTGCTCTGACTGTAACAAATGCAGCTCTTCCTGCTGGGAACTGCACCAGTTCCCAAGGGTGTGGTAAAGCAAGAATGAACACGCACATCAAAATCAAACAAGAAAAGAGCAGCAAAGTGTTGATTTTTAGTATCTGATAGAACACCAACAACAGAAAGGAACCATTTGCCAAATGATTTCAAAGTCAGATGCACATATATAGACATGCTAAATCAATGCTTCAAGCAGCAAAATGAACTGCGATCTGTTTGTGTTGGAGATTATGTATAAATCTGAAAGAGCACTAAATTTAAAGCAGGTATTACAACCATACCCCATCATTTCTATGCATGCACAGTTGAATTTCATCATGACAACTACAGTTCCTCTGAATTTAGTTAGGAAGGTTTAATCACAGCTATTAAAAAACCAATTAAGAAAAGCAGAAGCAAGAAGAACACCCAAAGAAAATCTTCAAGTTACCTCGATAGACATCCAAGTACTTTCTTGTCAGCCAGCAGACCCTTAGCCCAATGTCACAGTGCTAAACCATATTGAAAAAACAACAACAAAACCCCCAAACAAACAAACACCACCACAAAGACAAAACTCCATAGCACCTCAATTTCTGGAACTTCACCTACCTGGCTGTGGAAGGGAGAACTTGTCCGAATGTCCTTTTTGCCCAGAGATAGAAGAACTTCCTTTCTAGGTAACTGAAATATAAGGAAGTTTAGAATCTTTGTACTCTTCCTCTGTTACCTCCCAGGCAACAGTAAGAACAGGAACTAACTCTAGTTATAGTTTCAGTAATAACATCAAGGGTCTGATTTTACAGAGATCAGGGGCATATACGAAATATTTACACCCTGACATCAGTACCTTTAAACAGGACTACTCATCCAGCATAAAGAGAGGTCAGTGCACCACTGCAAAGCTGAGACGTTTTGAGGCAGCCCACTTCCCTCCAGGGATACGAAATATCAGGGTGCTGATTAACAGGGGTGTGTTCTGTGACTTAGAAGAGGTAACATCACTGGTTCTCTGCAGTGAATCAGCTGTATCAGATTGTCCAGAACAGTTAGGCCACTCTAACGTTTACCCCTGAAACAGAGAGACCTTCCTTCTTCCCACCTCCCCCACAGTTTTGCCTCCACAGCTACCAGCTCAACACAGCAATCTGTGACTGCGATACCATCAGCCTTGTTTTCAAACGGTGTTAAGAAATAACTGGTTCAGAGATGGCCCCAATAAGCAACAAAGCTGACACGCAGCAATTACAGCACGCTGCCACGCAGAGGGCCTCCCTCTTTCAGCAAGCCTGAGCAGCTACATCTGCTCCATTGGTTGAACAAAATGCCACGCTTTTGATCTATAAATAATTACCACCCCACTTTAGTCAAAATTACTTCAACAAACAAAAGAAGTAAAGAAAGAGAAGGGCAAGATTAAGTTATTATACCTTGGCAGGCCTCTAGCAACACATACTGTTCAACAGCCATTGTTAAACTTTACATTAGAAAATCAGAAATGCAGGAAATCTGAGCAAATACACATCCTCAGGTCACCACAAGATATCTGCAGAATAAGACCTCTGCCTTAGCCTCATTTGTACAGTTAAAACCACACCTCTCTACGTGAGCCCCCAGCTCTGCTCAGTAGAAGATATATAATGTATTTATCACCTGATCTGGAATTCTTTTAACCTTCTTCCCTGACTCCGGGCGTACCCAGCTGGATCCAGGCTGCCATCACGTCTGTCCTGAAGCTGCCCGACAGATGGGGGAGCAGCAGATTGTCCAGCTGCGTGTACTTCAGGCTGGGGTAGTTGCTGGAGAACACGGACCTTGACAGGTTTTAATCTTAAAAAAAGTATTTTGCACAAAGCTACATTAACAGAAGGATTTCAGTACGTTAATATATTACAAAGGTATACAATTGCATGTAGAAGCTGACAGCTACATGATACTAAAATGTTTTCCTAACACCCTGCCTGTTTTCACAAATTCAACTCCTAAAAAAGCAGAATTAAGCATAACTGTCCATCTAGTTTACTTTCACATGTAATTCTGGTTTGGAAAACAAGAATAATAAAAAAATGTAACCAGATGACACTTGCTGGACCAGCTGTATTGAAGCTTCTTTCCCAAACAAGTACTGCAGCCACCCCCAAAATCTGCACGTGAGGACAACAGACATTCCTGAACCCCATAACAGGCAACAGAATGGAATAGGCTCAAGTCTCACCCTAGCCATCAGCTGAACTGAGCTAGGAAAAACATGGCTGCAGCCTGAAAAGGTCCTGCTTCCACAAAGTGATTGGAACAATCCACACCAATAAGTTGCAGGAGATCAGCTGATATGCACAGCATGAACAATAAACCACTGAAAACAGACAATCAAACAAACTAACATCCAGTAGTTTATTAGTTAAAACCTCATGGGAGGAAGCACAGTAGTTTTGGACTGCTCCAGTGCGCTGCAAGGAGCCAAAACAAAGCTAAAGAAAGAATAACAAGATGTACACTTTGCAAAAGAAATAAATTCCCCTTCTATAGAATATTATTGGAACACCTTCAGTAAGAGGTGGGGCCCATCCAGCTGACAAAAGGATTCTGTGCATGTAAAGATATGCAGTTAAGGCAACTGTATCCACTTTGAAGAGTTTCAGTTCAAGCACTTGCAAAATTACCTAGAGGAGCTTTCAGCACAAGCTTTTGTGCACATCTACAAGGCCCAGCTTCCCCTAAAACCTTCTGAACTGTTCCAAAGCAAACTTAGCTGGACCATTAGCAATGCAGCATTACAAAGTAGGTAAAAAAAAAATCAAGCTTGGGTAAAACATACAGAAATTTTGTGTTAAAGTGTAGGGCGTGTCTGCCTTCAACACTTGGACACAACATTTCTGTGTGCTTTACCCAAGCAGCAGACATTCTGCTCGAGGAACATGGCTTTTACTGACAGCGTTACGATAATATGAACCCACATAAAGTCATCTGGTTACCTGTGAGCTTTTTATTTACTTATATCTGAAGAGGAACACCTTCTGATTAATAACATTCCATAGAGACCAATAAACATCCATATGAAAATAGACATCTGCTGTCTTGCTGGATTTATAAGATGTCATCATAAAATTAATAGCCAAGGTCTTTAACAAGTAAGCATGCTAATATTGCTTACCTCCCTTTGGATTTCTCCATTTTCTACAGTCTGCAGTAAATAAATGCACTGGCTGCACCGAGCTGCTGTGTATTAGCTTTGGATAAAGAAATTTGTTCTGGTTATTTGTGAAGAATCCTCAGGTGGATTTATGTTAAATCACAGAAACGTAGGCTCATAGAATCATTTGAGTTGGAAGGGACCCTTAAAGTTCATCCAGCCCAACTCCCCTGCAGTGCACAGGGACATCCACAGCTGATCAGGTGCTCACAGCCCCATCCTCTGACCTTGGGTGTTTGGAGGGATGGGACACCACCACCTCTCTGGGCAACACGTGCAGTGCCTCACTGCCCTTATGGTAAATAAACTTTATCCTTATATCCAGTCTAAATCCTTCTCCCCTTGTTCCATCACAACAGATCCTGCTAAAGAGTCTGTCCCCTTCTTTCTTAAAGCCCCTTAAGGTTCTGAAGTGCCGCTCTCAGCTCATCCCGGAGCCTTCTCCTCTCCATGCTGCACAGCCCCAGCTCTCAGCCTGTCCTCACAGGGAGGTGTTCCATCGCATGTACTCAGTATCTGCAGAGTAACAGGAACTCCACTCACCCCACCTGAATATACAAAGAGCATAATGCATTTCTAGATGTCAAACATGGAAAGTATCCACCTGCACACTCGCAACCTTGCTGACCTGAATGATGCTTTGCTGACAGATCTGTAGGCAATAAACAGCCATAACTTTGTGAACTCTATGACAGAAGCTGTGCCTAGGTAAAGCTAAAGAAAGATGGTGTAAAGTGGAACAGATGACCATAGGGCCAATCAAGGGATAGAAAATCAGTACCTAACCAATCTGACTCCATTTTTTAAAAACCTCTAGCATCCACAAACACAAGAAAATGAATAAAACAGTGAACTCCACCCAGCAAAACTTCTGGGCCTCAGAGAAACTAAGGCTCCGTACAAACCCCAGAGCTCACAGCCAGCAACCGGCTGGTAAATTTCAACATGCAGGATTTAAGGTGTGACGGAACACCATACTGCAGCCAGGCTGAATTCGTAGAACCACAGAATGGGTCGGAAGGGCCCTTCCAGCCCCCCCCAGCCCACGCCGTGCAGTGGCCGGACTGCCCCCCGCAGACCCCCCGCCCAGGGCCCATCAGCCTCGAGCACTTCAAAGGTGGGTCCGCTCCTCGTCTGCGCGAAATTCCCTACAGCAGAGAAGAACCAGAACCCGGACGCTTTTTGTGCTTCCGGACAAACAGCCGAGAACTGCAGGGAGCCGACCCGCGGCTCCGGAGCTACCAGCCCTCACTCAGGGCCAAGGCCACCACACCGCCTCCAGCCCCTTCCCTCAGCCTCTACCCTCACCGGAGCGCCGCGGCCTTCGCGCGTCCCCTCACCGCGAAACAGAACCCTGACAGAACCCAACTCCTCCACGGCAGCCCCGCAGAGCGGCGCCTCACCACCGCGCCCCGCCCACCACCACTGAGAGAGGCGGGAGCGCCGCCCGCGCAGCGCAGCGCCCCCTGGCGGCATGGAGGAGCGGCGGCCAAGCGCGGGCCGCCGGCGGGCCACGGACTGCCGCCAGGGGAGGGCCGGAGCTCCATGGCCCGGAGCGCTGCTGTGCTGCACCAGGGGTAGAGCGGAACGACACTCCGTCATTTATTTTAGGGAATTTCTGCTGCAAGTATCCGTTAACTCGCATTACACCAACGCTTCCATTAGGCGCTGACAGGACGGCGTGTCCGCCGCTGACAGGAGCGCCTGCGGTGAAGCGGGCTGAGCTGCCCCCGCCTGCGATCGGCTCTGCCGTCGGGCCCGGCCCGGAGCGCTGCCGAAGCCGCATTCCCCCTCCGGAGCGCCGCTCCCGCCCCGCTCCGCTCCTCCTTCTCCCCTCCGCCGCCGCGCCGCGCCGCCCCGCCCGCACATGGCGCGCACCGCGTCCCGCGGGGCTGCCCGCCCAGCTGCCTGCGGGCCTCCGGGGCACCCCCAGCCCTCGCTCAGCCACCGCAGCGCTCAGCGCAGAAAGATAACGGCGGGACGAGAGGAGGAGATGGCGGCAGGCGGCACACAGAGCGGCACACAGCGCGGCCCCGCGCCCTCCCCGACTTTTCCAGTCAGGCGCCGCGTGGGGGAGCCCGGCCTCGCGCGCTCTCCGCCGCGCCTGCGCGTGGGCCATTAAATGGGTGCGGGGCGGGCAGCGGAAGGCCCCGGTTACGGCGGCTGAGGAGAGACAGAGTCGGGCGAATAGGGAGCGGGCGCGCGAGGCAGCCGCGGAGGGGCCGGAGGCGGGCAGGGCGCGGAGCCGGCCCGGTGCGCGTGAAGCGCCCGAGGGGTGAGTGCGGGAGAGCGGGGCGAAGCGGAGCCGGGAGCAGGAAGCGCCGCGGGCGGCGGTGAGGCCTCGAGCGGAGCGCGGCGCCGTGAGATCCCCGCCGCCTCAGCGCGACGCCCCGGGACGCGGCCGCGCCGTCCCTCTGCGCGGCGTGAGGCGCTGCGCCGGGCCGCGGAATGCTCCGCGCGGAGCGCGCTCCCGAGTCGGGCGCTGCGCTGTGGGGGGCGGGCCGGCCCGGGCGAGGAGCCGCTCCGCTGGAGCGGGGGGAGCAGCGAGCGGAGAGCCCGCGTGCTGTTCTGCAGCGCGGCTATCTGCTTAATCTGAGTGCTGGGTTTGCTCGGGCCGGGAGGGAATTGTTCCTGATGCGACGACGGGCGTCCCGAAATGAAGTGGCTCGTTTGTTTTTCACTAGGTCCATGGTTAAAGGCTTTGACGTAGCCATGGATAAAAGAGGAGGCATAACAGAAGCTGAGAATGGTGATGCTTTTCTGGAATTGAACAGAACTGCAACGAAATACCCCCATCGCTATACAAAAGTAAGTGCTTTCTGCCTGTGGAAGTTGTGTGTGGAGCTGTTGGCCACAGAGGTAATGAGGGATGGAGAGTCCCTGGGTGGTGGGAGCAGTGCAGGGTTCTGAGGAGTCTCTGTGTGGGTCAGGACTTGTTGGATGACACAGCACACACATGGTTCGATGTGATGTAGCTGCACAGCCCTATCCTCATAGACATCTCACTCCCACCGCTTTATTGTAGCATATGAGCACTTTGGAGCATGTGTTGGAGAGGCTGAAGCATGCTGCGCTGTTAGCTTTTCTCAGCGTTTGTGCTTCCTAGTTCTCTTTTCAGTGGTGTTACTTTAAATGGGCCAATTTACTTAGGACATATAGTGCACCAGATCTAATCACAGCTTCAGTGTGTGTCTGTTAAGGTGCTTTTTGTAGTCTTACCTGCAGCTGCTCATAGTGGGGTTTTAGAAGCATGTTCACATGTGATTCTAACTAGTGCTCATTGTGAAAGCTTTAGCACAGGTGCTCACGTTTAGCTGTGATAACCATTGTTCTTATACTCATGTGTATTTAAGTATCTAATCTGCAAGTAAAGATCCTTTCAATATGGAGTTAATATACTGTGGGGCTTAATGTTCAAATTCTGTTTGGGGTTCTGGTATTGCTGCTGAAACATGCTTTTAGAAAACTTCTAATGGCAGTTGGTTTTTTTCCTGCTGCTGAAAGCTGTGGGAACAGGTGGTCACTGCTTTATGTTGAAATCTATTAACTTGTTTTACAACAAATGGCTTGAAGTGTGGAACAGAGTGAGACAGCGTGCTGCTGCTGATTGCGTTATCGTACTTGAGAAATGCAGAACTGTTTCGTTCTTAGAGGTTGTGTATTTTTTAAAAGGAGAAAAGTTATCAGTGCCACTCTGCCCTGCTGAGTGCAGATTATTTTGACTGCCTTATTTTGACTAGACACTACAAAGAAGCCAAGTGGCTCAGTGGCAAAACTGATGTGGGAATAGCGTGGCTCTCTGCTTCCCTCCCTTTTCTTAGACAAGGTGCACATCTTAACCGAAGATGCAAAGGGCAGTATTGTTTGGAACTTGATTTTGAATTATTCCTGAAGTGGAGGAGAGGTCTTATCTTTAAACTACCCATTAGGAAATCTATGCCTGTCCTTGCTTGGTATTGCTCAGCTCCTCCTAGAAAGAGAAACTGAATGCAACTGCAAAATCTGGCTGCTTTTTTGGTCAGTGCTCAGGTAGTGCTGGTGCTTCGTATGTGAATAAACCAATGCAGTTATATATCCAGTATTATTTAGTGCCTGTAGTTCTGATCAGAATGAAGTGGCAGGATTAATGCCAAAGGCACCAGTCTGTTATCTGTTGGTTTCCAAAAGTCTGATTTCTCACCCTTCTTGACTCTGTTAAAATATCTTGCACAATACTGCTGTTTTTCTTTTGGATAACTACTTTGTTTGATGTCATCAACATAAGTGGTTTTCACATGATCAGGGGTAGGGGGGACACTGCTTCAGGGCATGTACTGCTGATTTGGAGTAGGGAGAGTTCCTCTATGTTAACTTACTAACAGTGGGACAACATCTGGTTTGTGTGATGAATCCTTGTGAACTGCTTGAGCATAGCTGTTCAGTAACAGCTAAGAATACCTTTTCCCTCTCTCCTTACAAGTACTGTTGTGTGAATTAAGAAAAAACTGAACAAAGGAACAAAATAAGCTGTGCTGTGGGAGTGCTGACACTGATCTACTCTTAAGGCAAAATGTTGTGTATTCCAGGCTGTGTCTTCTATGCTTTAGAAGCTGTTGCTCCAGGGTGTGCAGCTCATAAATGAAACGCGCCTCACTTCAATAAAAAAGTTGCAATGAAATCTGCTTGAAGTCTGTGAACTCCCTCTCGTGGCCAACAAAATAGTAAATTTCCAAGTGTGGTATTGGGCAGTGTTGTTAATAGTCCTCATATCTACATCTATGATAGCATTGATGTTCCTTGTAGATCAAAGTTTATTTTGGGAGACTGTGGGCTGAGTCCAGTCTCCTGTTTAAATACTTGCTGTCCAGGTTGTCAGATGGTGCTGGGGAAAAACTCATTTTGCTGGGGAGTAGTTCAGGATTATGCTGAGGAAGTACATTTGTATGGTAGCTGGATAAAACCTTAACGCTTACAGGATCCCAGGGATAGCTTGTTAATGTAGCCTCTGATCTGATTTTAGATGCATGGGGATGATGATGTGAAAGCTGTTGTGTAAATGCTTTACTCTTGGATGACAGAGCCTTCAGTATGGCTGATGTGGTGTCTACTGTTGGAATCTGTCCTTCCTCGGGAGTTCTCAGTTAGTCCAGTACAGCTGGAAGGCAGGCAGATTGAAGAAAGGCAATCTGCAGAAGATAAACAGAGTTAGAAATGTGCATCTTTACTGTGTGGAACTCCGTGGTGATTCAGAGCACTGATCACACTATTAGTGCTTTCTGAATGTGGCAAGCTGCAGTGAGAAGGTAGACTGCTTCTGAAATGGCTGGCTAGTCAGGTGCACAACTATCAGGAGTGTATTTGGAAGCTGGTAGGAGGTATAAAACTGAAATATCGTTCAGCATCAGTTTGTCTTGGGTAAAGTAACTATAGGTGATATTTTGTAATGGGTGATGGTCAGAAATGGCAAGCTTGTCTGGAAATTCCAGATCTGCTTTAGTAATTGATGTTGTGTAATGCTTTTACTTTTACAAACTGAATCTTACATAGCATCGAGCACAGCAGGTTTCATTCCATCTTGAAAACTTGCTAGCTCCGGTGTCAGTATATCTGTGTGCTTGTAAGTTGAATTGTACAGGGAAATGGATGAGTAAACGTGGCTGATGTAGACAGCCTTAAGTGTTAACGAAGTCCAAACCTGACCTAGTAAGGCTTAGTACTTCAAGTGAGTGTGGATTTGAGGTTAATGTTCATGAGTGAAACTTATTTTTGTTCTTGTCATCTACGGTGGAGTAGATCTGAGAGGAAACATGAATTTACTTGCTAAGCACTGCTGCTACTACTTTGTCATACACTAGAAGTCATGCTGATTTGTCACATTAGAATGTATGATTAGTTCCAGGTTATTTTCAGAAACCAGCTTTCAGGACCATTCAAACTGTGTCAAACTGTTTGTAGGCACCTTTGGTTTCTGGAGGTCCTATACTGACTCATAAACGTTGTCTGAATTTTAAGTTAGCTCAGCGAAATACTCTTTTGGCACCTGACTCACTCTCTAAAATTTGTTCTGTGTTGATCACGGTGCTGTAACTCATTCTGCAGAGTATCAGTGCTTTAGGTTAGACTCGTTTTTGATTCTCAAGCTGCATTACACTGTCTCCAGCGTTGTAGACAGAGGCAATGGGAGGCGAGATGTATAGTTCTGATTAATGGAGAGTTTGCTCAGAGGCTGCTGGTAGAGCTGAAAAACGAACTAATATCAACTTTTCACTGTCGTATTTGACAGGAAATGAACGAACACATTGGGAACATGGCTTGTCAAATGAAATGGCTAAATTGAATAGGTAGTCTGGAGCAGATATGAGTCACTTAAATCTTGCATGGGTGAGAATTAAAACTGCTTGCTTTTTTTTCTAGGAGGAACTGCTGGATATTAAAGAGCGTCCCTACTCTAAGCAAAGACCTTCTTGTCTCTCTGAAAAATATGACAGGTATTTTCTTGGTTATACGAAGAACTACATGCACAATTTCCAAAGCAGAAGTTGAAATGTGAAGTAGTTCTCAGCTGGAAAGTTTCTCTTATTTTGATGCAAGGGCACTGAAGTATTGTCAGAGTAATAATCTAGTGGAAGAGACTGAATGCTCCAGTTGGGAGATTTGTACTTGGAAAATATTGTTCCATCAGAAGATAACTTTGCACTGTACAGATCTCATAGACATGCAGAAACTGTGCTTCATGGTTTTGTGCTGTTTGATTTATTTAAGTGGTACCAGGAGTACAGGTGGGTGTACAGCACTGGTGAGGTCATGTTGCAACAGGCTGACTTGCTTAATGGATTACTCTCCCACATTAACAGTGTACATCATTTCAAAATGAAGGTGAGAGTATTCCTGGCTTGTGCTGAGAGGTTTGCTGAGCAGCAAGATCTCCAATACCAGATTATTTTTTGGGCAAGTATGAGATTGGGAGAATTTCCAGAATGCCTGAGAACCGAGACACTCGATCCACTGCAGTTATTTTTGTCACTGTGTCAGGCAGACTTCCCTGATACCTAGTGGGATAACATGTGTTCTACAGTCTAAGTATATGTGATATGCTTATGAAAGGATCTGGAATACCATATGAGGTCATGAAGTGTAGTAAGTCAAAGACTGAGAAGTGAGGTGGGAGGTGGATCTCATTCGTACAGCTGGCTGGTGGGTTCTAGTTTTCAGCAACAGTGATATGATTTCTTTATTAGGCTAGAAGTAGTAAGCAATCCTGCAACTTTGTTTTCCTAGTGATGGTGTCTGGGATCCAGAGAAGTGGCATGCATCTTTATATCCGAGTTCAGGGAGGACTTCACCAGTGGAAAGCTTTAAAAAAGATTTGGATTCGGATCGGACTTCTCTTATGCGTAGAATAGTAGGTGAGTATGTTCTTACAGTACAGGGGTCAAAGGTAAACGTGAGCTGTTGGCAGAACCTTTCCTTTGGGATGGCACGAATGACACACATCTGAAAATTGGTTACATAAAATAAGTATCAAGGAAACCTTGGTGATTCCAAGTGTACCTTGTTCCTGGTATGCAGGTAACTCTATGGAACTTAGCAGTCTGTTGTTGCCTACTGTTTCTGTAATATAGTAGTAAGCACATCTGTAATTATGCAGTTACAGAGGGTAGTTTTCTATGCTTCAAGATGGGGAATGTACTTTAGAGGTCCAGATGAGAGCAGAGACTTTCTAGATGACAGAACATTGATTCCTTAATATCCAGCAGTGAACTCTAATTTTCATCTTTCTGTGGTGCCTGGCTAGATGAGCCTCAAAAATAAATTGGGTATGGTATCCTTCAGAAAGCTCTAGGATAGCAGCAAGGCTGTGGAACAGAAGGCTATCTTATGGATAACTAGCTTGTGCTTACTGTTACATTCAGCTAAATACTTTGTGTGATCTTTGATTTGTAGATCCTAGAGAGAGAGTGAAAGAAGATGACTTGGATGTTGTCTTGAGTCCACAAAGACGAAGCTTTGGAGGTGGCTGTCATGTAACTGCAGCTGTTAGCTCACGTCGAGCAGGCAGCCCGTTAGAAAAAGAGAATGATGGTGTCCGTGTTATTGGTGGACGTAGGATTGGCAGTGGAAGAATCATCTCCTCACGTAACTTTGATAAAGACCACAGGGGTGGTGAAAAAGACATACGTGATTCTAGAGATGCAAGAGACAGAGATCGTGAGAGGGACTACAAAGATAAACGCTTCAGGGTTTGTTCTTTTTTCCTGGTTAGGTGTTAGTATGGTCTTGGACAGTCTGCACTGAAAGTAACAGGCTAACCAGTTCAGTGTTCCACACAAGTGGGCTTGTTCTTAAAGAGAGTCTTTATGGTCCAATGGATGAGCACTCAGAGCTTCAGGTGTCAATCCTTTTCCAGAAGAACGGGGATGCATGCAGTTCTGTGTATCCTACAGACCTCTCCTGTGGTAAATGCAATAGCAAGATACTAAGAAGTCTGGTAGTCAATAGTTCTTGACCTAGCTGTTGTCAGCAGATGGAAGCTTTTATGCTTCGAGATATTTGTTTTAAGTATCTTCCTCTCAGGATACAGAACTGAGTTTATGCAGGCCCTTACAGACCAAGAGCCTTCATTGTTGAAGCAGAAATTCAGCTGTAAAGTTTAAAATTGAATAAGCAGCTGAATGTGCTTTATAAAACAAAAACAAAGAAAACAAGATGATGGAAATAGTGTCATCTGCTTTGGAGGTTGGGGAGGAATGTTATGGAACTACATCCAGTGGTTAACTTAATATTTTTAACATCCCACTTCAGAGGGAATTCGGTGACAGCAAACGTGTCTTTGGGGAGCGGAGAAGGAATGACTCGTACACAGAGGAGGAGCCCGAGTGGTTCTCTGCTGGTCCTACAAGTCAGTCCGAAACGATTGAGCTCACAGGCTTTGATGACAAGATTCTAGAGGAAGATCACAAAGGGAGAAAACGTACAAGACGACGCACAGCTTCACTGAAAGAAGGTAATGGTAAATCTGACAGGCTTTTTGTCTGTTATATGTTGCTGCGTGTAGAAATGATTCCGTTATAGGTACAGGCAAGTGTCAGGGGTAATGCAGTTTACCAGCCTCTGTCCTGCATGGCTTTAGGTTATGCTGAAGTAGAAGGCTTATGAGTGATCTTTCTGTGGGGAGTAATATTGTATCACTTAAAGGTGTTTGTGGTCTGAAAGGCAGAACTGAGAGTCTGGAAGAAACGTTTATGGATATGGACTGATATTAGGAATTCATAGGCTGCTGGAAGGGTTTTGTCTGCTTCTGTATCCCAGTGACTAAAGAATTGGTATAAACTAAGCTAATAGCTAACTGTGCTTTGAGATGCTTCAAATGTTCTTTTTCCTATGATAATACATGCATTAGGAATACTGAGTTGGACATGCAGTTGTACAGCTGCTAGCAATGTAAATTTAAATGGAATTTGGAGACTAAATCTGAACTCTGTGGTTGTTAGACATCACAACTCTACCATTACCCTAGCAAAAGCTGTAGTACAGACTTGACTGAGGCAAGGAAGGTGGCTTCTTAATGCTAACAACTTTACAGCTGGGCAAAATAAACCTGTACTCTTCAGAATTAAGCTGCACTATATTAAGTGAATACTTAGTTTCAATACATTTGGTTTGTATTAGCTTACAGCTTTCTTGTAAGCTTAGTAAGCCTTTATGCGTACACTTCTTGCTGAGGGAAGTAGGAGTAATACTAGTCAGACCTTAACAATATTAAGAATGCTTCTATCAAGTACCAGCTTTCAGGGAGCCCTGTCTATGGAATTTCTAGGAAGAAAGCAAAAGCTTCCAAAGGATTCTTCATGGAAGAAGAGCAGCTGTTAACATACTGGAATAGCTGTATCTGCTTGGTGTAACAGTACATCTGATCTCTGCTCTATGTACTTTCTGTACACTTTCCTGGGTTGATTAGGGTACAGTTAATTACTGTTTCAATGGCAAGTCTCATTTTCATGTTTTGAAGCAGATACCATAATTACAGGCTAGAAGTGCTATACTGGAGATTAGTGAGTCCTGGTTTCTGTTGTGGCAGGCTGCAGCCATTGCAGTATAGGTTACTTCAGTTGGAAGGGAGCTTTAAAGATCCAGTCCAACTGCCTGACCACTTCAGGGCTAACCTAATGTTAAAGCATGTTACTGGCAGCATTATCAGCTTCTTGAATGCTGACAGGCATCAGCCATTTCTCTGGGAATCCTGTTTGTGTTTAACCAGCCTTACTGTAAAGGATTTTTTGATGTCCAGTCTGGAGCTCCCCAGCACAGCTTTGTGCTGCTCTGCTTATCCTATCATCAGTTACCAGGGAGAAGAGACTGACACCTCCTCAGATTCCCCTCAGGAGGTTGTCACAAGCAATGAGGTTGCCCCTTGGGCTTCTTTCCTCCAGATTAGACAACTCAACTGATGTATAACCAGTGACAGAGTATCACACAGGTGGCTGAACTACTTTGGTCTTATGTTTGTAGTGACTGGGAGAAGGTATTGCCTGTTAGGGGCTGTTTCCACAGGAAATACTGAAGTCCAGTGACTCAGCAGCTGTTTGATTTTCTTCTTAAGGGATAGAATGCAACGGTGGAGTGGCAGAAGAAGATGAAGTGCAAACTGTCCTTGCCAATGAAACTCCAGCAGATCAAGAAGTTCCCAGGGAAGCTGTCTTACAAGAACCAGCTCCAGGAGAATTTGACTTCAATGAGTTTTTTAACTTGGATAAAAGTGTTCCTGGCCTGGCTTCGGTGAGCTTTTTCTTTAAGCTGAGCATACTTGTAAGAGAAACTTCAGATTGCTACTATGCCAGTTCCAGTTTCTTGCTTTTAAAGTTGCTTGATGTGATGTGCAAGTCTAAGACAACCTTTCAGAACTTTAATTTTGGTGTGCTAGGATGCTGCTTCTGAATGATCTCTGAAGAAAGTTTGTAATAATGCAAAGGAGGAAAGACTCAAAATCACTATCTTGCTTTTTGTTGTTGTTAGTAGCATTGAGCACCACTTGTTTCAGAGAACTTCTCTGGCAGGAGAAAGCTGTTATTCCTTTGGTCTGTTGTGTGATGAAACCTATACCCATCGAGCAAACTTTTAATTGGAGTCTCTTGCAAGATGGAAGAAGCTTTAGTTTGAGTGAAGTTTTACAATGCTCTGCTTTTGAAATTCATGTAGCAAAGGAGTAAAAGTCACTATGAATGGGAGTGGTTTCTGATTGATCAACTCAACAAAGTCCTGTTCAGTGAACTCAGGTCAGGCTGAGGGGAGAAGGATCTAGCTGCTGCACTCAACTGATCTGAAGAATGCAACCCTCTTAGTCACAGAGTGGTTCAGGATGTGAAGTGCAAGCAGGTAGCCTTGGCTGCAGGCCTTCTGCCCCACCTGTTGTGGAATACTCCAAGGCTGGGGAGTTGTCCTCGCACATCATTCAAGGCTCTGTCCTTGGAGCTGAAGTGAGTCATGGTTGCAGAAAACTCAGCTAATCAAAGTATTGTTTCTGTGCAGTGATAGGGACCAAGACTGGCCCATATCTGGCCAGAATTACTGGACTGTTATAACTTGCTTTATCTCTTTTAGAGAATGCTTCTGCTGCTTTTCTCACACATCCACTTTGAGATGTCGTAGGTGCAGTGTTTAGGTGATGCCGTTTCAGTTCTCATTTAAATCTGAACAAACTTTTGGTATAGATGAAAGCTGTAATGGTTTTTTGCCAACACTGATTATTCAAATGCATTATATTTGAAGGAAAAAGCATTCCAAAGTTTCTAAGCTCCAGGATTCCCATCTCGCTGTCTATAGCAGAATAGTCCTGGTTGTACAGTGCAGCTTCTCAAAGATCTTTCTGATCACAAGCTTCTGTTTTTTCCTCATAATCTAGATGATAGAAGATGTGCTGGGGGAAGGCTCAGTGTCTGCCAGCAGGTTTAGCAGGTGGTTTTCTAATCCCAGTCGTTCTGGAAGTCGGTCAAGCAGCTTGAGATCGACACCCCATGAGGAGCTGGAGAGACTAGCAGGTAAGGCTGCAGAACAACGCGTGGTCTCTTTCTTTTGTATTCCCTCCTACTTGCTTAATGAGAATGTGACAGGTACAGCTTTAGGATAGTGCATCTCCTGCAGTTCATGCACCTGATGTTCTTTTGGAAGTTCTTAATGTAAGCAGCTGTTAATTCTGTTTTTTAAGTGTTCTTGTCATGCTCGTAATGACTTTCCAGCTCATCTTGGGCAGAGGGTGTGAGGCGTAACTTCTCAGTGCCCTGTTGAACTTCGTTACCAGTGTATGTTCGCCTTGAGACATTGGGTTGGTAAACTGATGTGGCAGTGCTCCTGGTTTTGCTGTTTCAGGTCTAGAGCAAGCCATTCTCTCCCCTGGCCAGAACTCTGGAAACTACTTTGCTCCCATTCCATTGGAAGACCACTCTGAAAACAAAGTGGACATCCTAGAAATGCTACAGAAAGCCAAAGTGGACTTAAAACCTCTTCTCTCAAGTCTTTCAGCCAACAAGGAAAAGCTTAGAGAGAGCAGTAAGTGCCTCTTCAGATATTGTGGAGTTCTCATTGTGCAGTATCTCAAACCAAGAGGCTTGGTATTCTGGATACATCAACTACCAAGTCCAGAAGTAGGAAGCACTACAGGTTTACTGGCACTATAGATCACGGAATACTCAGCAAGTCTTAACTATGCTCGTGTCTTCACTAATTCTTTTCATCCTGATCACGGGATGACAGCAACTCTCAGACCATTTACTGGCCAGTATCGATCCTAACTTAGGATGATGCAAGTCTTGAGCTGAGATTCATGCTTTCTCTGGCCTTTATTTAAGCTTGTCATGCTTGAGACCGGTAACGTCAGTTCAGAACTGTGCTATCTGAGCTCTGGTTTACCAAAAACTTGTTTTAATTCTTGCAAGGATCTTCAGTGGATCACATCTGATCCATTAAGTGCTGAGATCTAAAAGGATGAACGATTGCTGGAGGATATCAGTGTTTCTTCAAATTGTTAAACACTAAAATCAAATCTAGCAAGACTATTGCTAGAACTTGAATCACAGTGATCTGTTTGCTGTTCTGTGCTCTAATTAAACAATTAACCTGGAGGTACAACAAAGGAACAGATTTGCCTCAGTTACACTAACTTGACTAGAATCATGGGTTGCAGGTAACTTCCTCTGTTAGCAGTTGCCAGCAAAAGTGAATTCTGTTTTCAGACGAGTTCAGGGCTGACTTAAACTTGATGTTAAAGGGCACCTTTCAGTGATGCGTTTGCATGTTTGGCACCATAGCATGCGTGGTGGTACAGAAATACATGTATTCTTTTTGGAATCTTAGTCTTGTTCCAAATTATTTTCTGTTTGGCAAGCAGCATGTATTGCCTTGTGAAATGGACCAAACCAAACGTAATGCTGTTCCACAATCTGTGTGAAGCAACTGGGTATGAAATCATCCAAGAATTGCAAATATTCTGAAGCATCCAGTTCAGGAGCAGGAACTGTCTGGCTAACATGTGGAAAGCATTTTCTTAATTGGACTTAATTTGACTTGCAAGTCTTCTCTATGTTCTGCTTGGTCTGAATTTCCTACTAAACCATTTCTAAACTTTGATCCTTACAAAACAGCAATGAAGGAACAAAGAACTGGGGGAAGCTTCCCTTCATACTCTGACTTATGTGTTCTCATAACTTACAAGTATTGTGGAGTTTCCAGTCCAATTCCTCTCCACCAGCTTCACGCTTTTCCCTCGTTTCATTCTGCATGTCTCAGTCATTGCTCCATCTCACCTTCTTGCCCAGATTTCCAATAAATCTTGCTTCCTTGGGCCAGCTCTTGCTGCAGCAGTTCATAGCATGCTCCTTTCTCTTTTCTGTTAAGGTATCATACCTTTGGACAAACAAACTGGTCCATAATGCTTGTCTGGCCTTGTTATCAGTTTGCATGTATGCATGCATACAAATGCAAGTACTGCTTATTAACACTTGTGCCTTATTCTGATTATGCCAGTGAAATCTTTCTGTAATGGCTCTTAATTTTGGGGCAAAAAAGCCTACTTCAAACTTAATGCACACCCAACTAAGCATGCATCTGATTGTCCAAAGTATCAAGGTTTCTCCAGGTATGTATTCTCTGTACCTATGATAGCTTCAGGCAGCTTGACACTCCGTACACTGTGGCTGTAAGACAATCTGATTTCCTGAAGTAAAAGATAAATAGAATTTTCTGAGTTAAACTCAGTCATTTTCAGGTGAATATTCTCTATTAAAAGCAAATGAAATCTTAATATGCTGTCAAATGAAGTAATGGCCTGTCTCACAGGTAAATGAAAGGTAATGAGAACTTAACAGGCTCTTGTAGTGCCTTACATGCTCTTATTTGTGCATGTTGATACCTCCAGTGTGAGTATGAAGATGTCTGAGCACAGGTAAGGTGCTGTTTAGCAGCTGGTACAGATACCAGAAAACAAATCTGTTGGCTGTTGCCTGTTTTCAAACAGTTTGTATTCAACTCCCGCACAAGAATGGAGCTCGCTTTTAAAAAGGGCACTGTGGTTCACCAGGTTTCTTCTGTATTTCTCAGCGCATTCAGGAGTTGTGCTTTCAGTGGAAGAAGTTGAAGCTGGGCTTAAAGGCCTAAAAGTGGATCAGGAGGGGAAAATTGCTACTCCATTTATGGCGGAGCAGATGGAGGAGTCACTGAACATAGCTGGCTCCAGACAGATCAAGAAAGATGGGGATATGACTGCATTTAACAAACTAGTCAGTAGCATGAAGGCAAGTGGGACTCTACCTTCGCAGCCCAAAGTCAATGTAAGTAACACAGCTGTCTCTAGTGAACTGTCGATGGATCTGTGTGAAGACACAGGATACAAATTGAAAACCCCTTACGTTACTCTTCTGATAACGTGTGGGGCTTGGTTGAATCCAGTGTCATGATATTAAATAGTGGCTTTCATTTATGATTTTGTTGCTTGAAGGTGGAAGAGAGCAACAGTAAAACAGATGTGCTGTGGTCATTTTCTCCAGCCAAAGCAATCAGGTTTCTGTCACTTTATTATAGAGGACACTACTCAGTTCCTGTACTTGAACTTAACTTGTCAATGTTTTTATTAAGAGCAAACATCTCTGTAAAAAAAAGAAGGGAAAAAGACCAAAGGTATCGGCCATGCACAGCAGACACCATCAGTCTGCTCCTTATAGAAGGTGTGCTAGAGATTGGTGGTTGCCTCAGTACTGCTATTGAAAGGCATGTATCAAATATGTCAAATAGGTGTCATTGATGCTTAGCTGAAGCTCGTATTTCTTGCTATACTTGTGCTCCTTGTTTCTGCATTGCTTCAGGTGCCCACTTGTGCTAGTATTTCTTCCAGTTTGCACAAGTATAAATTCAGGGATCAATGTTGTACTTTGGAGTTTATTGAGCTGCTTGCACGCAGTCTTACGCTATGTGTTTCCTTAAGGAATATCAGTGAGCCTGCTCAGCCCTTAACATTTCTGGGGTTTTATTTGGCTGATGACTGAACTGTAGTCCTCGTAAGAGACAAATCTGTGAACATCACTGAGATGGGAATGTGGACTGTATCTTAATGAGTCATTGCTTGTCATATTTATGTGTAGCTTAAAGTGTTTTCATTTTCTTAGCAGAGCCTTGAGAGTCACTTAATGTCGCCTCCAGAGATGCCAGGCCAGCCTCTATCAAAAAATATTCTGCAGGTATTTCTTATAAGCTGTTTAGATTTTTTTCCCCTACTAGGAAAAAAAGAAACACAAAATAATGTTTGGAAATAAGGCTTTAAGGCAGCTGTAAGTAGTTTCCTTTACAGGGAGAGTGGTCTGACCCCTTACAACTGAACTGTGACTGAATTTGCCTTATGATGTCCTGTGATTATAATTTGAAAACATACAAGGGTTGCTCTGAAAGTAATACCTTCTATTTTATGTTTGCCTGCTTGTCAAAGGCAGATGTTGGTGAGATGGCAGTAAAGGTTAAACCTCCTGTCAATAGTGTTGTGTTATGCTGCTGTGGGATAGATGGCAGCAGAGGGGCCGTGTGTTGAAGTGGCATCTGACATGGAAATTTGTGCAAAGCAAAGGTGTGGAATGGAATTCCTCTACATGTGGGAGGGATCTGGCACCCATTGGCATTCATTGATGCTCGCTGAATGTTTGTGGAGGCTAAGCAGGGGGTGTCAGCACAGTGAGGTGGTGAGTGCTGCGTTTCAGCAGTGGTGACAGTGGTCACCTGGTGCAGGTTTTTACAAGCACGACATGGAGGCTCTTGTTAATGGCTGGCAAAAATGCACAGCTAATGGTGGTGACTGTTGGAAAAGAGTGTTTTGTAGCTGAGAATTTGCTTTATCAGTGTGATGGTACATTCTGTATCTATTGTAGTTTCTATGGAAGTAAACAGGACGTGTTAGTTCCGGAGCCACATATGTGAAACCTGGCTAGGTGTCTGGTTGACACCAAATCTGGTACTAGCTGCATGAGTAGCCTTCTCTTCTAACTTGCTAAAAATAGCATAGCCTGTAGTCGAGTAAAATGAGCTCTTCTGTGTAAATTGATCTTGTATTCTGAACATTCTTCTGTTACGTATTCGTAGGAACTTCTTGGTCCACCCATTACCAGACCTGCTTCATCAAATGTCTTAAGCGGCCTGATCAGTGGTTTGGAGCCTGGAGCCTCTTTACTGGGACAGAGAGCGCCCTCTCCCCCTATCCCACCTGTGTTTCCAACTCGAGCTGCTTCTGCAGATTACCTGCGCCATAGAATATCTTCACCTATTGGTATGACTTGTTGCAAAACTGTGTTTCTTGTGGCTTTAATGATTACACTTTCTTTTAAAGAACGCTTCATAGAACAGTAAACTTGGTGACGGTAGGCAGCAATAGGACAGTGTTTGCCTCTTGACTGTGTACAAGATGTCATCCTTGTTGGTCTGTTTAATCACAAAAATGTATAAGTCAACATCAGCTGGAACTCACAGTAAATTCTGGTGCATTGAAATGTGGTCTACTATGTAAGAAGCTAATTTTCGTCTGGGAAGGAGTTTATTCTCTTTATAGCAGCTGGCACATTGCTAGGCTCTAGATATGTAACAAGCTGATAGAGGACTGTTGTAGCTACTGCTAAGCAGTGCTTGCACAGTGTTGAGGCCTTGTCTGTTTCACATTCTGCAGCCCCAGTGATTAGACTGAGGGGCGCAGCTAGGCAGATGACCTGAATTAACCAGAGAGTTGCTCCGTGCCACATAATGCTCAGCAATAAAAAGGAAGAGAAGTGGGTTTAGGAAGGAGGTTGTCTTTTGCTTGGGATCTGACTAAATGGGAAGCTGAGCATCTTCACAGGGAATCCTTAATTCAGGTACAAATGGTTTACTTAAGGATATATATCATATACTGGGGGGAGAAGTCTGTTAGTGCTTTCAGGTGGATCTGTTGAATGTTTTTCATTAGGTTTTGGACAAGGTTCTCAGCAATTGCTTGGTGATCCATTTCCAGGTGTGAGGAAGCCCATGAGCCCAGTTGCTGCACAGGTCAGACCTAAGTGCTTTTTGCTTATGTTAAATTTGCTTAATCTTTCTCCTCATATTTTGGAGTCTAGAAAAAAACTTGTGAAAACAGGTTTGAGTAAACATGTAATACGTGCTTGTTCTAGTTAACTCCAAGTATGAGTATGTGGAGTCTAATTTAGTGCCATCTCAAAACCTCATTGTAATTAGACCTGTTTTAGGCTACATTAAGAGCTTTTAAGCATCTATTGTCCCTCAGTAAAATAGAGGGCTGTTGGTGGGCAGACGCTTTGTGAAGACATAGCAGTAAATCTTCATTATTATTTCTTTTAAAAAAGACCTTTGATTTGTGGTGTTTTCTTTTCCAACACAACTCCACTTCAGATGAGTCCCCTGGAAATACAACAAGCTGCATTAGAGGGACTAGCATTACCACATGACTTAGCCATACAGGCAGCAAACTTCTATCAGCATGGCTTTGGTAAACCACAAATGGACAAAAACAGAGATGGCTATAGAAACAGGTAGGTATCTGACTGCAAAACATTAAAGGCACATTGTCATTTGTATTTCACCTGGTATTTTCTTTCAGAAGATACTGATACTAGTGTGACTTGGGCTTGTATTGTTTATTGGCAATCTTGACTTTCATTCTGAGCCATGAGTAGAACTGCCTCTAACTGCCTGTCCTTCAACAGACAACAGCGAGTGACTAAATCACCTGCACCAGGACACAGAGGGAATACATCTTCTCCAGCCCCTACAGCATCCATTACCAGCATGGTCAGTACCCCGATATGTAATGACTGTACAAGGAGCTGTAAAGTAGCTGCAGTAACAAGATTATGGCAACCACAGTCAGCAGAAGGATGTAAAGAGGAGTTGATTGAATCACAAGGGCAGTATTATAATGTGCAATTAATCCTTGTATTGACATGATGCTTGCTGATTGTCTTCACTTCAAAAAATAGCCTTTTCTGATTAGTGTGTTACCCAGAACTGAAGAAGCCCCGTTAATGTTTCCTTGACCCTGTCTTCTCAAACAAAAGGAAGGTAACTATATGGAAAAACTAGGCCCTCATATTTTGGTGCCCAGGCTTCCAAAAGGGTTGAAAGTTGCTGGGCACTGTAGAAAACACTAGTCTGCAGCACAGGTATGAAATGACTCATCTGAATGTCTGAAAGCTGAAATATCTTTTGAAAAACTAAAGCCTCAAACCCAACTGTTGCCTCCCCATCTTCAGGAGTATGTCGCTTTGATCTAAGCTTTCCAATTAATCAGTCAGGTACTTGCAGTTTAGGGCTAATATAAGTCATTAGCTGCTAAACAGATGCAGGAGCTTTGTATGTGTAGCAAATAAGTGCCTTCCACAAATGCTACATAGCTTCACATGGGGAGAAATACAGCTAAGGCAATAGTTTTTCCCTACATTTGTCATCCATGATTTAATACAAGTAAGGTTTCAATGGGCTCCATGAGAAACAAAGATAAATACTTTGACAGAATAAGTACTTGATCTACAGAATAAAGTGATGAAATATCGTGAACCAAAGTAATTGGTGAATTAAGTAACTGATTAAACAGAGCTTCAAATGGAAAGGGTATACTAGAATCGATGTCCACCCACATCTAAGGTAGAGCAGCCTTGGTAATAAGCACTCACTGCTTTTTACTGTGTTTTCTGCAGCTGTCTCCTTCCTTTACACCTACCTCAGTGATTCGCAAGATGTATGAGAGTAAGGAAAAGAGCAAAGAGGAGCCAGTCTCTGGGAAACTGAAAGTCAGTGATGGTAAAGATGAAAATCAGAGGCCAAATGAAGGTATTGTAACAGCTTTAAACTAACACGTGGGACTTGGAATAGAGTTGAAGAGCTACAGCACATCTGTCCAGGCTGACTTAAGATAGATACATCTGATTTATGGGGTGCAGACAGGTGTAAAAATGGACCTATAAGAAGGGTGAGAGATCTATGAAGGAGATACACAACTGTGTGTGTTCTTCCAGCAGTGTTGGGTTTAGATCTATATTCTTGTTTGTAAATGGTATTGACCATGGGGGGCCTGGACAAAAAGTGTTTATCTACAGTTTTTTGATGAATAATCATATTAACATAATAGATTAACATAATAGCATACAATACCAGCAATTGAATACAAGCAACTTATAGCTCTCCTGCAACATCTTAACTGAACAATTAAAGCTGAGACCAATTAACCTCTTCTAAATGTAGCTGCTTAAGGAAGTGTTTTGTCACCTTAACTGATATAAGTAGCTATTAAGAAGAAATGCTTAATACTGATTGACCCAGTAAAACTAGGGTCCAGTTGCCATTACATTGTACTTCAGTGCTATCAACAACAGAGAGGTAGCTTGCAGCCATTCAAGAAAGCCAGAAGTTTCCTATTGAATATATTGAGTAAAGTTCAGTTAGTCCTGGGATTTAGCAATCTAATAGTCATTACCTTTAATTTTCATTAGATGTAATCTCTAGCTGTGGACTATAATAGTTGTATTCAATTCTAGCTACAGATAATCTACTGTCTAGTTCTGTGGAGAATGCAGATCAAGAAACTTTGCCCACCTTAGGTACCAAACTACCTGCACTGCAGCGCTCTGCGTGTTCCACACCCCTTACTCAAGCAAATCGTTGCACCAAAGAGCAAGACTACAGGCCTAAATCAGCTGGTAGAAAGACTCCTACGATAGCCTCCCCAGTACCTGGAGGCCCTTTCCTCCGTCCTGTTCATCAAGTACCCCTTGTTCCCCATGTACCAATTGTGCGACCTGCTCATCAGCTGCATCCAGGATTGGTCCAGAGAATGCTGTCGCAGGGGGTTCATCCACAACATCTTCCTTTACTGCAAGCAGGTAAATCATATTTTGTCCCTTAAGTTAAGCCCTGTCAAGGATATGCAATAATTTGCAGTGGGAACAAATTGATACTTATTACTGGCAATGATTATTACATGAAAACTCTTAAAATCCAGGTGGCAGCTTCCAGCCCATCTGTAATACAAATGTCAGTTTTGCTTCAAGGTCCTTATGCTTATTAGGTGAAATTTCCTGATTGCTGTTCAACAGGTATGCTTCCTCCTGGAGTGGACCTGTCTCACTTGCAAGGAATATCTGCTCCCATCCTTGGCCAACCTTTTTATCCATTACCAACAGCCAGCCATCACATCCTAAATCCACGCTCTGGGACACCTTTGCAGCTAGCAATGATGCAACAGCAACTACAAAGATCAGGTAAGCTAAAACATCTAAGAGGAGTGTGAGGTTTTCAAACACTGGCAGTGTGTTCCAGTTAGTATACTTGTTGGCTAGCCTTAGTATATTGGACTAACAGGAAGTTACTGTGATATCTACACAAGAATAGTGATTCTGAATATCTAAATTGCCGGAGTAGTTTTGGCCACTGCAGGTTCTCATACCAGAAGAAAATCCAAGTGAAGCATTCAGCTTCAAGATGTGTTGCTATTGATGGACCTGTATCTTGCAGCACATGTGCAGCCTTTCCTTCCTTGCTGGGTGAGAAAGGCCACCCATCTACCTCCAGTGAGATGTTCTGATGCTTATTTTCCAGTGAAAACCTTACATGATGCTGTGTCCAGAACTGGCAGTGTTAGGCAGTTTGGAGTACTGACAAGAAAAAGAGCAAGGGGGTCTTGATTTCCCAGGACTAATAGAATGTAGAAGTCACATTTGGCTTACATGCAAAATGCTCGTATGAGGTATCAGTTGCTCTAGGGAAAATTGCACTGCTGGGCAAACTCATTCCTGCACTTCAAATAGCTGTACATTTCACAGGCACTGGAGCACAGGGATCACCCGCTGGTGTGCAGACAACCCCTCAGAACGTGCCGTCTCGGACTGGATTATCCCACGGGCACGCGCAGCTTGACCATCGTCCCAGCCAGAGAAGTGGCTCGCCCATTGGCCTTGCAAAGTGGTTTGGCTCCGATGTCTTGCAGCAGCCTCTCCCTTCCATGCCATCCAAAGTCATCAGTGTAGATGAACTGGAGTATCGGCAGTGAACAGTGACCACTGGGTGGGACACTTGTGATTCTTTAGACTGGATAAAAATGTCCATAGTCAGGACTTCACCTCTGTTTGTTTTTTTGGGGCTTTTATTTTTAGCACTCTGTGCAAGATTTCTTTTGAGAGACTAAAGCACATGGCACCTGTTCTGGTCTCATGTCTGCATCAAGACTAAGGGATCCATTACGGCTTGAATAGTGAAGCCTGAAGAAATTTAGATGCAAGACAAAGCCAGTTTAATCCTGGAAGTGTCTATTTTTTGGTTTTGTAAGATATGTGAATGAAGTGCTGATATTCTCTAGTGTAGGGGTAGCAGCTATAAATTCCTCCTGCAGAGAACTAAATGTATAGACCCTTGTGTACAGACTTGTGTATAAACAATCTTTTGTATATATACACATAGAATAGCTTTTTTGAATCTATACAGCTGTACATAAGAGTAGCTGATGACAGTTGAGCTTTAGTTGTGCCTATGGTTTGGATCTTTCTCCATTGTACATGTGGGAGTTTAAGATTAAAGTTGCATATCCTAAGTGTGAGTGAACAGGATAAAGTTGCTTTGCCTTTTCTTGCTGCTCATCTCCTGTAGGTCTCCTTCAAACACATCTTTCTGTCGAGTACTGTGCACTCAGTGTAGCTAGCATCAAAGTGAAAAAGCCCACACCTTGCTGTCTGCGTAACAGAAGTCTGATTCCTTGTGTCTGACTCTTGCCATCAAATGAGAGAATTGTTTGGTCTTCAAATGGCATCGAGGTACAGTGCTATTAAGCCAAATCTTCATCTGTCATAAGCAAAGAGACTGTTGGTACCTACTGGTCATAGTTCTTCCGAGAGGGCTGGTGCCTGTCCTTGTTTAGCTGCAGTATTTTCCTTGTTTTAATCTTTCAAACAAGTTACTGAAGGTCATCAAAATGGAGCCTTTAAATCCTCACCCTTCAACTCCTCAGTCATAGGTGTGGTATGTTCTATACTGCCTTCCCTTCTACGCACAGAAGGGAGTCCCAAGAACTGTCCCAAGTCTGGTGTGCATCTACTGATGCAGTTACTGTGAAACGTGCTTTTGGAGTCTTGTTCTGCGGTTTGAAAGGGGGAGGAGGGGGTAGTTTTGTGATCTTACTGTGTATATTTGGTTTTTAAAATGCTATGTTCCTTTTAAGCCTGTTTCACTTTCCTGAACAGTTCAGTGTTCTTTCCATCCTTTACTGCATGGTTCCTCACTTCACTTTCTCACTTGTGTTAAGTCTAGTACTGCTGTCATGTCTTCTATCTAGCTTAGGCCATTGTGCTTTTTAAAAAACGAAAGGTGAAAGCAGAACCAGAATTCTCACAGACTTGCTCTTTCCTAAGTCTCACTGAATGCCAAACCAGCAGCAGAAAGGAAAAGAAAAAAACACTTGACTATTAGAACAATTGTCAGCATGCTGTGGTGGCTTTGTTTCAGTCTAGCAGAGACAATGTTGTATAGAAATAGCAAGCTGATATTAGATATGGAATCTGTTGGGGGTCACCCATATTTCTAGTGGTTGTTCATAAAACAATCTGTAAAACATGCAATCACCAGCTTGTCCTTGTAAGATTGTTTTCATACTTTTTTAACTTGACACTTTCCCAGTAACATTCTGTAAATAAAGTTGATTCTACCAGCTGTCTGTAGCAACTGCTCTGGAACTCATTTTGGTGTATGGGTGGCTTAGCATTAGAACCATGGTTTGAGCTGAATCCCCAGGAAGTTTCAGCTTCCACATTCTTCCATGTGGATTGATGGATCTGGCTTTGCTTTAGGCTGCGTTAACAGCTTTAGGGGAGGTCCTGTTATCTAAATGCAGCGGTTTGACTGTACTAGCAGTAGTTTAAAGGCTGATCGTGACAGCCAGGCTTTAAGAGTAAGGAATGAAATACTCATGTACCACATGCACACGCAGCAGCTGCTGAACCCTGCTCTGCCACTAAGCAGCACCTAGAGGAAGGGTGGATGAGCCTCTGTTCATAGCTTGCCTACCTTCTGTTGTACTCCCTTCCAGTCATGTAGCTGTTAAATTTTCCTTAAGAAGTGCTTGAACTAAACCACAATCAAAGCTTAGTAGCAACCTCTGGTGTGAGAACAGTTTTTTATACACTCCAATGTCCCTACTTCCATTTTTGTAGGAGCAATTGCTAGCAGCTAACAACTGTGATAGAGCTCTAACTGAAACAAAAAGCTTAGCTTTATTCACTTCTATTGTAAAACAGAAGTACTGCTTTAAGGGCTGCCAGCTTTCCTTGTACAACTAAGTTTGGAGAAGTCAAATAGGCAGGAAGTTCTCTTAAGAAAACTCTAAAGCTTCCAGTTGCTAACAGAGCACAGGCATCTCGCTCACTGCTGTGAACAACTGAAAAGTGACTACTCCAGATCAAAACCTAGCATCTTCTCCACAACTGCAGGACTATTAATAGCCTGGAAGCATTCCATCACAAACACCTGAGATTACAGCAGCCAAAGCTCACATTTTATATCCTCGAGTTCTGTCTTGTAAGATAAGGTTCTCCAGCCTCTGCTTTTTGGTTTGTTCTAAATTAGAGCAGAGTAATTTCAGCTGTGTGAACTCTTCCAATTTGAAGCCATCACAGGCATCAAAGCTGCTTTTGCCACTGTGAAAAGTACTTACTTAAGTAAAGCTTTTCATCTCTAAGTTCTGCTAGAATGGAACACTGCAATGCAGGCTCACCAGAACCATTTTTCCCCCATGCAATAAGTTACTACCACAAAGAGCAATACCCTTTTCTCTATGTTTAATAGGTCTGTTCTTTGCCATTTGCAAAATGAAAAGTCGGGCACAGTGACAAAGCGGGGGAGAGCAGCTTTATTTCTTCACAATCTGAATGACATCCTCATCTTCAAGAGTGTGGTCCTTGCCCACTTTCTGGGGGTTGTGTTTAACAGAAGAACCCCAGACCAGTGCACTGAAAGGGGGGGAAGAAAAATCAAATTAAGAAGGCTTAGAAGTACAACATGCAGAGAGCCTAACAGCAGTTATTTCTGTCCCAACACTAATACAGAAAGCAATGCTAAGAGCTATTTTTATTCTCCTATAAGTACCTGGATGAGTGGTCTATGTGAACCAGAGACAAGCAGATCAAAACAAAGTATGAAGTCATCCAAAACTCTCGTGTATAGGACAGCAGCCCGTAGCACTGCATCTACTGTTACTTTCTAATCTAAATAAAAGCATTTTCACCAGAGAGGAAGTTTGTCCAGGAAAGAGCACAGAAATATCAAATAAAATAACTTATGTATTAGATTTAATTTAGGGGGATCTATTGCTTTCAAGATTCCAAATTAAATTCTGTTTTTATTTCTGACTTATCAACAGATGGAAGAACACAGCATCAGGCTGATTGCTCTCTATTTGCCAGAAATCGTTCTTTCACAAAATACTTACTATTTGAAGTCCTTAATAAGATTTTTGTGGATCTTCATACAGAAGTCCTCCACTGTTGTCTTGCAGTAAGGCAGCACTACGGGAGAGGTGTAGTCTGGGAGCTGCCCTTTAGGTTTGGTGTAGCTGTAACACAGAGCAGTCGGTCAATGCCAAAACCTCCCCTTGCAGATCACTAAATTTCACAGCTGATGGCACTGCTGTGCCAGCTGCTTGCAGAGTGCACCAAGCTGATGGCGACAGCAGACGTGCTGTACTGGTGTTTGTAAGCTGAAAATGCATCTGAGTAGCCAATGCCTATAAGCAGGTTTTCCCTTCTAACTGCAGAATGTTTATCACTGGTGAATTTCCCATTGTTGCTTAGGTGACAAAACCTGGGCAGCTGAAAGGGTATCTACAGTTTGATGGTTGTAATCTGCGGCTTTGGGGTTTGTTTTTGGCAAACAGCTCATTGCATATTAGGAAAAAGCTTATTGTCTGTAGCCCAGACCCCCGGCACATCAAATTCCTTTTTACACTATCTTTTTTTCATACTGTCCCAAGAAGATGGATATATTCAAAAGATTACAACGACTGTATTATGAGCAGTCATCGATTCATCCACAAATTCATCTGAAGAGATGCGTTAACAGTGAGGTAAACCTGTAATAATTTATAGTACAAGTATCCAAAATGCTAGATTAACTCAATTCAGGTCTGTAAGAGACATTCGCGGGCACTCGGGAAAAGAGGAATACCTCTAAAATTAACAACTTTGCATCAAATTTGACTTGAGCTCCATTTTTTCATGATTTTTAAAACTTATCTGGGAGTTTCACAAGGTCCTCATTTAGTCCCTTACAAAAGTTCAAAGTGCAGCACTTGTGACTGATAGGAAACTCATTCACACAACAGCAAAGGGCAGCACGATCTCTGACTTACAGATTAAACACATTTCAATGACAAAAGCAGCATCTGAAAGCTAGAGCTCTAAGTTAGTGGGAAAACAAATAAGAATGATCATCTTTCACCCGTTCTGAAGATGTTACTCAATCTCAGCCTTACACAGCGTGCAGCAATTAGGACTCACATTCGTACTAGCTTCAAGTAGTCCCAAATCTTCTCCAGCAGATCATCGAAGTTCCAGCGGTGATGAGCAGATATTGGTACACAATGGGGCACTTTGTAAATAATATCTAGCTCCTCGATGGAAATTTGGTCAATTTTATTTAGGACGTAAATGCATGGGATGTAAACCCTGCAAAGAGAAGGATACTGAGCTACAGCAGCCTAGCAGCAATACACTACTGCCATCACTGGAAACAAAAAGCATCCGTTTTGAAAAGGACAGTAAGGTGTTACACATCAGCTGTTGCTAGCTTAGCTTCTGTGGAAAGAAGATCCATAAACAATTATTTTCTTTGGAGTATAAACTGCTAGTGTACCAAATGCAGGGTCTCAATAGTACCTGTTTCCTTCAACAACATCAATCAGGTCATCAGCAGTGGCATCGCTGCGCAGTGTGACGTCAGCATTGTGAATTTTGTACTCTGCTAAGATGCTCTTCACTGTTTCAGCATCCAGCTCGCTCTGCGGACACTGAACGTACAGACAGTGTTAACAGATGGAGACCTTTACCATCAGATTGAGTCTTACAATTAACAATACTACACTTAGCATAGAGGTTACTAGAAATAACAGCTGCATTGTAAGTCATTGGACTTGACTGATTTTGCCATAGTTAGTCTTAGGACAGGGAAAAAAAAGATTTAAACCATAGCAGCCTTATTAGCATCAACGCCACCGATGGCTGAAGACAGACATTTCAACAGAAGCTTGCCTGTCTACCAGATCCAAACTCAGCCAACTAAGTGTGAGGTACCTGAATCCCACAGCAGAGTTCTGACGTCTTACACCTATGGCTGCTTCTATGTTTTTAGATTCAGTTAAGTGGAAAATAAGGAGCTGTCCAGCTGCAAGGCTGGAACACTGAGCTTTCCTCCTCTCCACAAGAGCGTTTTCAAGCACATTTTGTTTTGTTTAAAGAAAACTTCCAACTTACCGTGGCTGTAAGATTAATGCCTCCTTTGTCCTTCTTCTTAAAGCCGATGTTGGGGGGCTTGCTATTCAGACGTATTCCAAATCCCTCCAGTTCATTCTCAATGATCTTCTTGTGACCGAGGGGTTTCAGCACATCCAGAACAATCAGAATGAGATTACAGGTTCGAGCAACTGGGAATCAAAAAAGTTAACCCTCAAAAAATATGCTCACACACCGAGATGAAGCAGCACAAAAGACAGCTCAGTGGACTGACAATATAAAACCCAGCTCATTCTGGTTTTTTACATTTGGTGTAAGATTTCTTGCACAGGGCAAGAATCAAAGAGGCTGGAAAAACCTTCCTTCCTATCTACGTTCAGACACACAAGGATGACAATAAGCTACATAAAGATGACAAAGCAGCATCTTTGTTTAATAAGGATTCTCATCTGCCTTTAAAATTGGTAGCAGACTGTCAAGGCAGTCTCAACATATGACTTCATGTTTGCTGAGTTTAACTGAAACAAAGCAAAAAGACAATGGCTACTGCTTCACACTGAGCAACTGAATTCCAGCATACAATCCAGCTTCATAAATCCATCAAAAGCAGCAGCTCAACCCTTCATTCTCATAAGGCATACTAAATGAACCAGTATTGGATGCTGTCTCCAAGCTCCAATAACTCACCTGCAATGACTTGCCGTCCTCTGCCTTTACCATCCTTGGCACCTTCAATAATTCCTGGCAGGTCAAGTAGCTATTGTTCAGGAAAGGAAAGGAACTTATGAGAAAAAAAAGTTTCTCTTTAAGATAAATTCTACTTTTACCTTTCTTCTTAAGCTGCTGACTTTACTGCAAATCTTAACAGGAGAAACAGCAAAATTCTTTCCACTTTAGTTCTTACATAGAGCGTTATCCCTGTTTGTAGGCTGGAATGGATCACTTCAGAGTATGAGAACTACCACTGGAACTTTTCTCCAGAGAAAAGCAGAATAAAATGAGTACCTCATGGAAGCATTTCCAATGTACTCTCAAGCACTTTTACAGATAAATTCTAACCTGCTAACGTCAAACTCGGCTATTCTGCCCTAATACCATTAGATCTATAGATACAGTTTTATCTTCATAGACATCAGATCTCACCTGTATCTTTGCTCCTTTGTATCTAATGACTCCAGGCACAGTAGTTAGCGTAGTGAACTCATATGCTGCCACTTCAGAGTAGACTCCAGCAAGATTACTGAGCAAAGTAGATTTTCCCACTGACGGAAAGCCCACAAACCCAATGCGGGCATCACCCGTCTTTGCAACATCAAAACCTGCAAGTAAATAGCAAAAATTGAAAAAGCACCTAAAGCTGGCCATTTCCTCATCTTCTACTGTTCTGCAGAGCAATCCCACCATTAGTTTTCATGTTGCCCGAGTGAAAGACAGGTAAGCTTTCCTGATGGGATAAGAGCAGGAACCTGTCTTCACAATCCATACTGCCTTCACCACCTGACTGCACAACACCGCAGACGCTCGGGCTGCACTTCACCCGGCTGCTGACAGCGCACACGCTTTGAGCACTGCAGCTTCCCCCATACACACCTTTATATATAGAAACAGGCGTCCACTTCGCACAAAACTCTCAAGACTTCTGCAAACACACCGTTATACCCGCCAAAACGCAGAACTCTTTTATTTACTCTTCATATTCACCTCAAGGCCCCGGGCAGGGCCACAGCGCCCAGCTACGGGCAGGACGCGACGCAGAACGCGGCCCGGCCCACGCACCTTCCCCGGGGCCGCCGCCGCCTCCTCCCTTCGGGGTGATGAGCTCCCGGCGCAGCTTGGCCAGGCGCGCCTTCAGCAGCCCCAGGTGGTGCGCCGTAGCCTTGTTCTTCTGCGTGCGAGCCATCTGCAACAGCGCGGAACCGAGGGCTCAGCTGCCGGCCAGGCCCTGAAGGCCCCCCCGCCTCCTGACGGAGCGACTCGGTGCCGGACCCCCCCGCCCGGCCGGGCAGAGGACCGGCGCGTTACCTCAGCCTCGATCTCCGCGATCTTCGCCAAAGTCCCGCTCATCGCGGCGATGTACCCCGGCCTGCCGCCCCCACCGCAGCGCCGCTCCTCAGGCCCAACCGGCAGCGCGCAGGCGCACAACAGCTTCTCGCTGGAGGGAGAGCAGATCTCGCGAGAAGCGGTGGGCGGGAAACAGCCGGCGGCGCGTGCAGCCCGGGCAGCGTGCCTGCAAGCTCACTGCACCGAGCCGAGCAGAGCCGGCGGGAGGCGCTGCAGCGCGCCCTGTGCCGCCTCGTGCAGCGCTGTGAGAGGAAAGGCGGGAGCGTGTGTGAGGGAGGGGGAGAAAGAGGGGAGAGAGGGAGTCGTCGTTTGCTCTCTCATGACATATCTACATGTAAAATTTAACGTGGTTTTTAATGAGAAATACGCTCTACCAGGCACTGTATAGAGGCTTTTAAAAGGATGCTTGCAGAACCACCTGCTCCACCAGCCAGGATTCTGAGCATTGCAGGACTCAGAATTTAACCTTACCACAACTTTGCTTGTGGAATTGTTATACATCGTTTGACCTACGGTAAGCAGAAAAACCCAGAGAGCTCTTTGCACAGCTCTTTGCTGTCATTCTTCCTCTCCTTATCTCCTTCTCGTCTCATCTGAATCAAAAAAGCCATCTTTCATGTCATGAACTCCATTACAGTAGGAACTGTCATTAATATGAGCTTATGTAGAGCTTACTGAAATAGAATCTCAAATAAAATGGGATTACTGCTCCTGGTAATGTTAGCTCAGGTAAGCTAGGGTAAATACGAGTGCACCTACCGCCGTGTATTTGTTCATGGGATTCTAATTATTCCTTGTGAACAGTACTGGTTTTTAACATAGGACACAGCAGGTTCAGTAGTAGTGTTATTTTTTTTTTCCTTCTCACTTCAGGTGTAATTTGAATTGTTTGCTCTGCAGCTGAATTCAGCTTTAAGTCCCTCACATTTGTAGTCCTGTTTGGTAACAGGAAAAACATGGAGAAAAGTGTGAATGTGGGATGCTTAATCAGGCTGCCTCTGTATTTGCAGAAGATATTGGTAACTTCAGAACTCGCTGCCAGCAATTGCATTAGTTGTTTTCACAGTCTAACTCCAGATCTCCTATACTGTATCTAATTAAATTAATTTTACAAGTGTGGGATGAATGAGCAGAGAGTCAATAAATGACGTTCTTAAGACAAAACTGCTTGGTATACAACCTTAAATCCTTTTTTTTTTTTTCCAGAGAGCTACTCAAGCAAAGGTCCTGTAAGGACCTGAGGCACTTACAAACTTCTTTCAGTGTTGAAAGGAATAGAAGTTTAATTGAGATCATTTGCCGATTATTTTTCCAGCCAAAAAAACAGTTTCTAACTGGTCTGAATATTTGAAGTAGTTCAGTATTTGAAGTATATTGGTTTATAAGAGCACCCTCTATTAAGCTTCAGAAAGGCTTATGCAGTTGTAGGGGCTGGAAGGGACCTCTGGAGAGGTTGGTTCCAGGTTGTGAACAGATTTACTGTGGTGACTCTCAGGATTTTTTGAATATAAGATATTTTATGTTATTTCATGCTCTGGAGAACGTGGGAAGTTAGATGTGACAACTGGAAATGAGGCTACTGGGAGTGGATGAATGGCATCCTCTGAGAATGGCAGTCAAAACTGGAAAATGGACTGCAGTAGAGAAAAACTAGCGATGTGCGTTTCATTGAGCTACAGTGACTTGGATGTGACTGAAATGGCGCTTACCTCATTAGCAAGATCTGAAAGATGGAGGATGTAGTAAAAATGTGTTTTGGAAATCCATATTCTACACACTCAGTCCTGCTGACTCATTAATTTCAGAAAGACACTTCCTTTATTTGTATCTCAGTTTTATTTTTTGCACGACAGGAACATGCGATTGCCATGAAATGGTTGAAACTTTAATGTTTCCATAGCTCTGCCTGCAAGAGTAACTGTGGATCACTGCAGCGGGAGAGCTGAGCAGTAGATCTAGATCATTTAGTGTGATTTCTGTCAAACTTTAAATAAGTTTCTTCAGCCAAATTCTGACATTATTTCTGGAACAGCTATCATCTTAGCTTGGGTAAGAGTTCTACTTAGGTGGGATACAAAACAAGCATTGTCAGATGCGGCTTGCAGGTCTTATTGTAAAGTACATGATAAAAACTGAGTTTAAAATTAATTGTGATACTTTCTGTGTAATGAATATGCCATTAAAACAGCACAGATTTTAGTTTGATAAAGATTACCTAGATATTTTAGGTGTTTGTATTTTTCTGGCTTCTATTCCGATAACTTACAGGTAGGATGTCTATTTACAGCGCAGTGAGAAACTCCTTTTAGCTTAGGAGCCACCCTGGTTTTGGTAATTCACCTTAGGACAGAAACTGCAGGTTTTGTACTTGGAAGCAGCTGTGCTAAGGCTACGTGTGTTTGTGGGCTGGTGGGGGACTCATTTCCAGCTGAGTGGTGGGGATAATGTGCATTTTCTGCAGGATTTAAATAGTGGCGGGGAGGAAATTCAATCGTGGCTGCAGGTGAAACAGGGCTCTTGAAATTTCATATCTAATCAGATATTTTCAGCAGCCTTCTGAAAAATAATCTGTATCAAATGATAACTCTGACCTCAGTACTGAGGGTTCTAAAAATTGTGAGTCTGAGATGGTAACCAGCCTGCCAGTCCCCTTTGAAGAAAAGAGTGGCTGAAGGGTGAGGGATAGCTGTTAATTTTAAGATGGGTGGTTTTTTTTGCTGTTTTTTCTTCCTTCTTTCCTTCTGCAATTTCTGCAGTTTTGCAAAACTAAAGTTGTGTGTGTGTGTGTGTGAATTGTCCTCTGATTTCGGAACTGGTGACTAACTGACACTGTTATTGTGCTTCACAGAAGACTGGTGGTGCTGAAGAGGAGATAAACCATTTCAGGCTGGTGATGATGGACTGGAGGAGTGAGATGTTGAGAAGCCCCTGTCAGAAGGTATGATTTTGAGACCTGGGTACTGAGTGGAGTCCCGAATGGAACCATTATGTTGATTGCCTGAGGGGAAAGGTCTTTGGAAGTTGATGCAATTTACACTTTGAATCTCGAGGCAATAGACTGAGAGTTATATTTTGAGTCTTGTAAGAAATACAGAGGTATTGCTTCTCAGTTGTCTTCCTAAACTAACTTTTTAATGCTGATTTACTTGTTTTTTATGTAGAAGTTGTCCTCAGAGCAGCACAGTAACTTAGCTAGCAGTCTGTAAATAGCAAACATTCACTACTTGCATTGCATGCTTGGGTTTGCATTGTAAAGTATGTTTTACATGAGAAAGTCGCTGCACACGGGTAATGCATGGGGAGTTGTTAGATGGAACAGGAGGCACAGGTTGTATTCCCATTTTGACCAGATCCTCAGAGAAGCAGTCTTTGAATGGCTCAGGTTGCTTTGGTTCCAGACAGTCTAGAGTAAGCTAAGATGGGCAGAGTGAAGAAATGAGGGGAACAAAAGGGAGATTAAGTAGCAAAGGTTGGCTTCAAAGGCTGCTTTAAATCAGATTAACAACAAAACGTTCTGCAGTTTAGCATCAGCTCCTTAGACTTTGTCATGGAATGCCATGCAACAGATGGACTAAACAACACGGTGAGGAGAGTGAGCAAAAAGAGGAAAAGCAAAGGCTGCCATTTCCCCTTTTCAGAACAACTCACTGCATACTTTTCATAGCATCACATCCCTCTCTGCTAGCAGTTGCTGTAGTTTTTGTGAAATGTCAGGTATTTTTAAACGGGGGTTGTTTGCTTTTGAAGGAGAAGGCTGGCGAATCACTAGCCCATGTCTGGATGGCAGAGGAAACTGTGCTGTCTGCAAGGCTGAGTCCTTGCTGCTGGGGTGAGCATTTCTCATGGGACGATTCCTATAAAAACAATGGAGTGAATTTTAAAAACTAAATAGAAGAATAATCAACAAGTTCTGAATGAATTAATTGCTTGTTAGGTTGGTCTCAGTTAATTACAATTCTAGTGAAAGCTCAGGAAAAAAGGACAGCTACTAGCTGAAATTTGCAGGTGTGCCATGAGATGCCCAGCGTGGTGTACTTCTGTGGAATACACGAAAGGGAAATGATTGCTATGGCTGAATTAGCTGCCACAAGGACTGTCATAGCACTGTGTTTTCTATCTTAATACCACAATCAGTGTGGAATAGTGACTAGCTTTCTTAAAGAATGCCCTTAGACTATTCTGAAAGATAGCAGCAGCCCCAAAATCTTTCTTTGCTTCCCTGTATTTGTAGACCACATTACATAGGTTGCTCTGAAAGTAATGCCTCCTATTTATTTCCATGGAAACAACAACAGATACAAAATGCACAGTCACACTGTTTTATAGAGCTAATTTTCAGCTACAAAATGTTATTTTTGGACATAGTCACCACTATTAGCTGTGTGTTTTCACACGAGACTGAATGCCATGCTTGTAAAAATCTACACCCAGTGTCACTGTCACCAGTGCTGAAATGCAGCACCCACCCCTCACTGTGCTCACAGCTGCTGTTTGGTCTCCAGAAGGACTCAGCAAGCATTGGTGGATGTCAGTGGGTGCATTTTGTTTCTGCATAGAGGAATTCAGTTACACACCTTTGCTTCATGCACACCTCCGTGTCAGATGCCCTTCTGTCAGACTGCCCCTCTGCTGCCATCTGTCACACAGCAATAGGACGTAACGGAATATCAGTGGGAAGGTTCAGCCTCTACCTCTGTACCACCAGCACCCACACCTAACATCGTGGGCCAAGATAATGAGATAGGAGGCGTTACTTTCGGAGCAGCCCTCACACTTTTAGGTCAGTGCTTCCAAGTAAGGGCAGCAGCAGCTGATCTGCAGCAAGGTGAGCAGTGCACGGTGTACCCAAATGGTACACGTGTTCAGAGAGAAAGAGGACTTCCAGTGCTGCTGAGATACCAGTCAGAGTGCTTCAGCAGGGACCAAACAGCTGCAAGGCATTTAGGGACAGCTCAGGAATCCCCATGAGCTGAAGTGAGACAGGAAGCAGCGAGAGGCTGAATAAAGTAGCTGAGGGAGATGCCTTTATTTAAAGAGAGGAATTCAGAAGAAGTTCAACAGGTCCAGGCTCAGCAGATGTGAGAGAAATTAGGTTAGGAATCATCTGGAAAGGGGAAGGAATTCTTTATACTGAAAATGAAATTATTCCTTTTCTTCTTTTCACTATCCGGAACTTGCTCTTCGAGATATTAACTAGCTAGTTTTGGTGACAGATGAGTCCAAGGGCACTCACACCTGTCTGCTGGCATAGCTGAGTGTGGGGAAATGGTGTTTAGTCATCACATTGCACTTAGGGAACTTCATCCTCCCAGTCTTTTTATACAGACGATCCACATTTTATCTTAGTAGAGCAGAAATTGTACGGTTACTTGTAAATAGAAGAAATCTGGCTACACTGTAACAAGCACCAACTGAATGATTGCTTTGATAGGCTCATGTCCTGGGGCAGGATTAGCTTGGGAAAAGTTCAGACAAGTGGGTGAAGCCACAAGGGTGTGGGAGAGCAGCGTGGTGAAGGTGGAAGAGCCAAAAGGAGAGATGCAGCCCTTACTGTGCGAGGGCAGTGAAGCGCCGGGGTTCGTGGCTGTGCTGTGCTCCCGTGGTTTCCTGGGGAGGGGAAATCGGGATGGCCCCAGCACTCCCCGAACTGCACCCTGCATGGACGCAGCGTGAGCTCCTGGCACGCTGCTCCGGCACTCCGACGGGAGTGTGGGTGGGTCCCTTGGGGAAAATCTCGTGCTTTGGGGTAAACACTTAGCATTTACCTGAGGAAGCAGGCACAGCGTGTTGGATGGGGCTTTTTAAACGGGAGGACTGGAAGCTGAAACCAGAACATTCTCTGGCAACTGGAGAAAGTTGTGAGTGCAGTGAGGGCGGCAGGACCCCCCTCCCCCTGCCTAGTGCGGAGACAAAGAGCAGGCAAGGGGGGAGCTGAAATAGGAAGCAGGAACCATGGCAGGGGACTGGGGACTAAAAGAAAGCAAATTAATAAGCCGGTATGAGCCACTGGGGGAAGGCACACAACTGACCAGAGAGCCACTAGGAGAGATCAGCAAATTCCAGCTCCTGTAACTGCTCTGACTGTGTGTACATGCAGCCTGGCCAGCAAGCTGAAATGTAATCATTTTCTTCACTACGGCGAGTACAACTCTTGTTCCCCTGACACATGGGCAGGCTTTCAGGATGAGGGCACTGCATTATCTGTGTAACACAGTGTGTCTGAGCTCTGCTCCTCAGCATCGCTAGCAGTGAACCTCCAATTTCCAAAAACACATGTATCTCAGGGTGTGTGCATCCATAGCGCAGCAATAAAGAGCCACTGGAGGTGCCTGCAGCGTAGCTGGCTTCCATCAAAAGCAAGAGAAATCCAGCGCAGAAACTGAGGGCACTGCGTGGCCTTAAGTGTTAATGTGAAAAAAAGCTGCCCTTTGGAAGCTCATTGTGCTCATTTGCACATCAGTACCAGAAGACTTTTTCAGTTCCACCACCATTTGATTGCAGTGCGAGTTTGGAGCCCTTGGAACGCACTAAGGCTCGAGATGCCCCTGTGTGTGCTAAGTTCAGTATTTTCCAGTGAGTAGTTTAAGTGACAATACTGGATCGTGAATAGGTCATCCGAGGATTCTTAATTAGCCTTGATGTTATAAAGGCTAAAAGGTGCCCGTGAAAGCTTTAGAAATGCGCCGTCTTTAACAAAGCAAAGAACTCTCTAAGTGTGTGCAGAGATGGGGTGGGGGAATATTTCCTCAAAAGCAAGCAAAAATTCTTCGGAGATAGAAAGCGCATTTCAGCAGGACGCGAACACGGTGCCGATGTTGGCACGGCAGCCCTTCGCGCCGCTCCCGGGGAGGTTCAGCACCGGACAGCCCGCTCGCAGCGGTGCCTCCGGGAGCGCGCCCCGCGCACGGCGGTCCCCGGCAGAGCGGGGCTCGGCCCCCAGCGCGGGTCCCTCCGAGAGGGGCGTTTCGGCAGCGCGGGGATCGCCTCCGGCCCCTTCCCTGCCCCGGGTCGTGCCGGGAGCGGGTCCCGGTGCAGGGAGCGCGAGGGCAACGAGGGCGCGGGGGGAGGTCGGGCCGCCCCGCATCCCCCGGCCCCTCTGGGAGCGGCTCTGGGGCTAGCGGGGGAGGTGGGGGCCGCCGCGCGCCTCTGCGGCTCCGGGCGGGTTTGCATCGGCCTGGGAAGGGGGGAGGCCGCCCGCAGCACCCCCATCCCGGCCCCTCCTCTCCCCGGTGGGAGGGGGCCCGGGGGGCGAGCGCGGCCCGGATATTTGGGGGAGGGGGCGAGCGCGGCCCCCCCGCGTCGCGGTGGGGGCCCGGCTGCCGGCTCGGCATTGGAGGAGAGGCGCCGGGGAAGGGGGAGGCTGCAGCCCCCGGCCCCGCGGGCGGGC
>JACDJE010000164.1:1201141-1312719 GCA_016647715.1 Pavo muticus | reverse complement strand
GCGCGCCGCCGGGCGTGAGAGCGCGCGCCCCCTGCGGGCGCCAGCGGGGCGGCGCAGCCCCATGGAGCGGGTGAGCGAGGCCGCCGCCTGCGGCCCCTCGTCGGGCTGCTACACGTACCAGGTGAGCCGGCACAGCGCCGACATGCTGCACAGCCTCAACCAGCAGCGCAAGAACGGCGGCCGCTTCTGCGACGTGCTCCTGCGCGTGGGCGACGAGAGCTTCCCGGCGCACCGGGCGGTGCTGGCCGCCTGCAGCGAGTACTTCGAGTCGGTGTTCAGCGCGCAGCCGGGCGACGGAGCGGCCGGCGGTGGAGAAGGGGGCTCGGCGGAGGCGGCGGCGGCCGGCGGAGTCTCGGCGGCAGGCGGCGGGGCCCCCGGGGGGGGGCGGGAGCTGGAGATGCACACCATCAGCTCCAAGGTGTTCGGGGACATCCTGGACTTCGCCTATACCTCGCGCATCGTGGTGCGGCTGGAGAGCTTCCCGGAGCTCATGACGGCCGCCAAGTTCCTGCTGATGCGCTCTGTCATCGACATCTGCCAGGAGGTCATCAAGCAGTCCAACGTGCAGATCCTCGTGCCCCCCACGCGCCCCGACATCATGCTGTTCCGCCCAGGGGCCGCTGACCTCTGCTTCCCTCTCGACATGACCAACGGCGCCACGCTGGCGCCCAATGGCAATGGCATTGCAGGCATGCCCGAAGACGAGGCCACGCGGGCTGCGCTCACCGCGGCACAGTCCTCCCTGCCCGTGCTGCAGGGTGTGGACCGCCTGCCCATGGTGGCAGGACCCCTTTCCCCACCGCTGCTGGCCTCACCCTTCCAGAATGTTGCTGCTAGTGCCCCCACCTTAGGTACCAAGCGGGGCAGAGGCCGTCCCCGTAAAGCCAACCTCTTGGACTCCATGATGTTCGGGGCCCCTGGTGGACTGCGGGAGGCTGGCATCCTGCCATGTGGCCTCTGCGGAAAGGTTTTCACTGATGCCAATCGGCTTCGTCAGCACGAGGCTCAGCATGGGGTGACGAGCTTGCAGCTGGGTTACATAGACATCCCACCCCCCAGACTGGGTGAAAATGGCATCCCTGGCCAGGATGACCCCGATGCGCCCAGAAAAAGAAGCAGGACAAGGAAACAGGTGGCATGTGACATCTGTGGCAAGATCTTTCGGGACGTGTACCACCTGAATCGGCACAAGCTGTCGCACTCTGGTGAGAAGCCTTACTCTTGTCCAGTGTGCGGGTTACGGTTCAAGCGGAAAGACAGGATGTCCTATCATGTTCGATCCCACGATGGCTCAGTGGGAAAGCCCTACATCTGCCAGAGCTGCGGGAAAGGCTTTTCCAGGTAAGAGAGAACTTCTGAGGATCGTAGACGCAGAGACCTAGGAAGTTGTCTTTCCCATCCCTTGGGAAACCAGAACAATTTGTATGTAGGGTAGTTTGGCTGTTCCAATTTAAAATGTCTTGAGAAATGAGACTTTCATCATTTCCGCTGGGAGGCTGTACCGAGTCTCTCCAAAGGATCTAGCAGTAATTAAGACACAGATCCGGGAGTCAGTTGGCTCCTGGGTGAACATCCCCAGCTCTGTCCCAGACCCATGTGCGCATCAGGCGGCCCCTCCCTCAGATGGCAGTTCTGAGAAACGGGTCTCCCTAGTAGTTACCTGTTCCACTGTAGTGTCTGGAGACTCCTGATTTGTAGGTAGTTGGAAGGTGCTGTTGAAGTGCAAAATATTAATACATCTCAAGTTTATTATTTTTCTCGTATCCATTTTAAATTTTCTTTTTTCTTAACTTCCCTTCATTTCTCTTAGTTCGTAATGTTTTTTATCACCCAAATGTGAAGGAAGAGGTGAGATTTCAAAGGCTGCAGCATCAAGTATCTTTTAATACATGATCTTTGTGTCCTTTGGGTTTACATCCTTCTGAAGGGGATCCTGTTTCTGCCCTGCAACATACGTAAGATCTGTGCATTTAATGTTGCTGCTTTTTTTGTTGTCACTGTTTGTGGGAGTTAATATAAGTTTGAGGCTAGGAGCTTGGGGGGCGGGGGGTGCATCCATGCCGTGTTCCCCTTGTAGCTGCACTCTGCTTCTGTCTGCAGTTGTTGACTCAGCAGGAGAGAGGGATTTGACACAGGAGAATGAATCGAAAGCTGACAGGGGTAGAGTTGTCCCAGCTGTACACGTGGGAAGTGTGTGCCTGCTAGCTCTCCTGTTGGTAGAGTAGAGCTTTTTGTTACTGGGATAAATTAAGGAAACACAGATTACTTCTTTTTCCCCCTCCCTCTTCTTTTTCCCCTTCTTTTCTGAAATCAGCAATAATTAGGGGATGCCCCTTATTCATAACTGCAAATTTAGTGATGGGAAGTCATAACCTGGAAATGTGAGCTAAAAGCAAATTAGGCTTTTTACTACAGTGCTGCCCGTGATCATTGCCAATTTTTATCCTTTTTGTTCAAGCTTAAAAATTTACTGTTGCTGTATGGAAGATTTTTGTCAACAAGGGGAGGTGAAAAATACGTGTTGAGTTCTCCTTGTTTCCAGTAACTTAAAATGTGAGCAAGCAGGTACACTGTTAAGAAAATAAACCACAGGAATATCTATCCATCTTTTTAAAATCGAAGCATGGAAAGCAGAGAACCTTTCTTAAGATGCAGTATTCAGTTACAGGAGCTGTCAGAGGAAAGCTGGAAGCGTGATGCCCGACTTTAGTGCCCTTTCCTTCAGCGAGTAGTACAGCAGCGCGGCCGCCAGGCTGGCAGCTCCTGGGAGGACCCCAATCCGTCTGTCTGGTTGCACGGCCCCGGCCCACCGCAGCGCCGGCTCCAGCGGCACAGCTCGGGCTCTGCTGTCCGCAGTGCGTGAATTCCACCCCGCGCGCTCCCATTGGCGCAGCTGGAGAGCTGGGGGAGGAGAGGGTGGAGAACTTGTTTCCAAGCAGTTTTGGGCTCGTACAATGAAAAGCTTTCTTCCCACTAAGAGAAACTCCCATCAGGAAAATCTGCAGCTATTGAGTCTTCTCAAAGTAGGCTTTACCAATTGCAAAGCATGGTCTAACTTCTTTCAGTAATAATTTGCTCTTCCATTGCACCTTCTAGTTGGGACCTTCAGAGCACTTTATTTGTATTAACACAGTCTCTCCACCACGTTGTGAGTTAGGATGGTATTTTTTTTTTGTCTCGCTGATGAAGAATGTCACAGCAACAGAGTGTAGAGTCAGTCTTCCTGCACAGAGGTGCTTAAAGTTGGCTTCTTCCATCTGTGGGACATCAATCAGAAGGGGCTGATTGTCAAATATTCGGCAGCGGTAGAGCTGACCGCCGTGACGGTCAGGGTCTGGTAGGAGTTTGGAGGGGACGTGCAGGTTTGCAAACTGTAGCTCGTATTTCCTGTTTGCTTTGTTTGTTCAGTCAGAGCTTCTTTGCAGAAAATGCTGCTTCTGTAGCGAGTTGGAGAGAATACTTAAGGCAGAGTCCCAGTTGCTGGTGATCTGCTTCTTGGAAAGTTTAATGTCACAACATCTGTAATAGATCCACCACAGGGACTGTCTCTTTTTTTTGTTACAATTGTAGGTGTCTTTTTAGCGTTTGTATTAAGTGTGCGTATGTGTATTTTCTTTTAAGGCCAGACCACTTGAACGGACACATCAAACAGGTGCATACCTCAGAGAGACCTCACAAGTGTCAGGTAGGAGCTGGAGGGGCTTACACTGGTGTATGGGTTACCATCTTTGTATTTCGGTCTTAGATTTGTAAATGTGCAGAGAATTACAAAGTATCGATAAAAATACCTCCTGTGTGTGAATTGGATAAGTATTTGGGAGGAGGTGTTCCACCATGATAGCTGCTTAGCATTCCTCCTGTCCTCCAGTCCCTTGTGCTGCTTTGGTCCTCCTGCTTCCCTCCGCTTCTGCAACGTGTTCTTCCCTGCTGCTCCACTGTCCTTCCCTGCTGCTGACCCTCCCTGGATCTCTACCCACTCACCTTGTCCCTGAGCTTAAGTCAATGTCACAGAGGATGCCCTCTTTTTCCCACCCCCTCTTTCCCACTCTGTTGCAGTTACCAGCAGAAGGCTCCAATGTTGACTTGGTTTGTTGTTCTATTTAGAATAATTTCAAACAAAATTCATAAATTATTGTCACTTGCCAGGGTGCTCTTTTTGTCACATAGAGTTCAGAACATTGCACTGAGCAAAATTGGAAGCTTTTTTTTTTCCTCCCAGTGACAGCATAGATAATATGGGCACAGTTTTCTTTCAGTATCTTTGTAATATGATGTCACAAAGTAGTATATATATATATACATATATCTATTTTTTTACTTTACAGTAAATTAATTATTCATTGAGGTTTGAATGAACAAATCAAGAAAGATATTTTGTAATTCATCTGTATAGAGATTTAAAAGGTGCCTGAAAGTGTTAATTAAAACCAAAGTTGAGAACCAGCTTCCACTATCACCCACTGTCTTCACAAAGCTGGTAGGCAGACTTCTAAAACGTTTGCTGGGCTAGCAGTCTGCATGGTTGTTCTCTGGAGAAAGGCTTGGTTATCCATTTATTTTGGGGCAGACTGAGCACGATCACTCCGTTTGCTTTGAAAAGTTAGAAGATTTTTTTTCCTTCTGAAGTTTTTGACGTTTGACGAACCTCGTCAATCCTCCATGACTGCTGCCTCCTCATCTGCACTTATCTCCGTCTCTCGACACACCTTTGCTATGTTTCCTCCAAACTGTGAGAGTTTTGAAAGGTTTTTGTATTTTTAATAATCCCTTGAACAGATTTTTGGACACAGAGCCATCCAAAGGTTTCTGCCCTCAGTAAGATCTGCAGGAGCTCAGCACCTTCGTAAATCAGGCCATAGAGCCTTCATGGTGATTTTACTCTTTACTTTATAAAAAACCTTAGGTTGGTTTGAACTTAGTAAGATGATTTAGGGGTATAGATTCATATAAATGGGAAAATTCTGCTTGCAAAAAAGATCTCACACTTTGGGGATGGATAGCAAGGGGTCTGAGAGGATAAACTGAAGATAACTGAGAACGTTGTCCCTAAGCATATGTTTGTTTGCAGGTGTGAAAGTAATTCTTAGGTCTCAACATAACCAGGAACTCTTGAGTCTTTTGCCAGTTGGTATCAAGGTTACTGAACATACGCAATTGATGAATACTGATGAGCATGAATTGTCCTTTACCAGCTGATACGTAATAGTTCTCTTAATAGTCTTCATATCAATTTAAGAGGACTAAATATAAACTGTGCAAGTGTGAATCAGAGGATACACTAAGAGCTGGAGAGTCAAGAAATACAGAAACTAAGATTGTGCAGCCAAGCTCAACTCTTATCTCCTTGCGCACATGTATTCTGTGATAGCACTTTCTAAGAACTGTCTTTCTCATTATGAGTTTGCTGTTTAAAGCCCTGTGACATTATAAGCATTGTTTATTTCAGTTAGAAGCTGTAATCTATAGATTACAAGCACGAGGGCAGAGTTGAGATTGTCATTTCAAGCTTGATTTGTTCTTCATTTTTGAATGCTTAACTCTGAAAGTTAATAATTCATTAGTCTTAAACGAGACGTAGAATGTTTGTTAAAGAGCTGCTGTGTGTCTTTGAGAAAAGACTTAACAATATCCTGCCAAATGAAGAAAACCTCGAGCATGCCTGGATTTTGATATATGTTACACAAGCCATACAGAGGGGTGCCATGCACTGGAAATTGTTTCAAATCTAAAAGCTCGTACACAAATTGATGAAGTTCTCCTTCTGGTTATCTCATAACCAGGAACACTTTTGTTCTGTGACGTGTATCAAAACAGATCAAACAGAGTGCCTGGCCACTAATAAGGAAAGTAGCTCAATATTGGCTTGTTTTTTTCCAGGTTTTCGTTCTCATTTTCATTGGTTTCATTTGGCAAGCCAGCCCCTGTGAGAGCAGGCCAAGCAGCATTGAGCATCCTTTTTGAATCTGTCGAGTTCCTGCTGAAAATTCCTGTTATTGTCATGCTTTGTTAATGTTTATGGCAAAAGAGTATTCTTAGGTAAACAGAAAAGCCTTCCAGAATCCTCTGTCCTATTGACATTCTTGGAAGTAATGTGATGCTGTAATTTAAACAAAATCCACTGGCTGCTTCCCTGAACCCTTGTGTATCTTTACACACCAGTGGATATCTGATGTTCGTATGGCATCATGGTGTATTTTGGACTACAAAACAAAAGGGAGGTGTCAGCCCAACTTTAGAACAAATAAAATGAAACTGTGAGAAGCAGGATGGCTGTAAGCTGAATGTGACTGCAGCAGCTACAGCTCGGAGTGCTCGGCACACAGCCCTGCGCTCAGTCTCCCTAACGTAATAGTTGGGCTTCACAGACCTTTGAAAAACTCTCCTAACTTCCAGCCTCTGTAGCACCCCATGGCACACACAGGCCTGATTCCAGCTTTTTCATTACTGTTCAAATAGATGCAGAAAGGGGAAGACCTCCACAGACCAGGGCATCCCAGGAAACTGATCCAAGACGTTGCACTGGTGTCCAGACCAGACACCAAGTAGCACCCTGGCTGTATTTCCCTTGTATTGTTGCACTGTTGATTTTGTTTTGTTTTGTTTTGTTTTTTTCTTTAAACTTACATTTGAGTTCCAGACAAAGGAGAAGGGGTAAGTCAGTGTTGTGGCCATAGGGGACAGGTCGGTTTGCTGACTCCCCATGGGAAGGCATAAGGATGTATTGTTGGTTTTTAAGTGTGACTGGTATAGAAGTTAGGCTGCAGTTCTGTGGACGAGAAAGAAAAAGGGGAGAAACAAGAAGTTTGTTCCTTCTGTGAGACGAGAGGAAGGTTGTTCCTCTGCAACTGAAGTGAAAAAAAAAGAAAGAGAAAAATACAAGTTAAGTTAAAGCAGAGCTTTTGTTAAAGAGAGATATCTATTTAAATAAACCTAAAATTGGCATCCCAAGTCCAGTGCTTTTCCCATTGATTTCAATGCAGAATGAGTTTCTTCCTGTCCTAATTTCTTTTACTTCCTGCCTATTAGCAGGAAAATGGCAGCCACCATGGAATAAGCTCAGAGACATCCACAGCCATAGAAAAGTTGAAACTTCAAGAGGTATTTCTTCAACAATGTTTTTTAAACTTTATATATATATTCTTTTTGATCTATTTATATACCTTTGCAATGTTTGATAGGAAAGCACTGGAGTTTTCTTCTATGATTAACAATTAATGATAAATACTTAGTACTCATTTAGCACTTCACGTCTTTTATAAAATAAAACTTTTTACTTTTTTTATTGCTCTGTACCTTTTATAAATATTAACTATTTGAGTATTAACTTTGGGGTTTTCTTTAATTATAGTCCTATCTCCCATCGTTACGATTCAGCTAAACTGGTTCTTGCTTTCTCCACTGGACTGATGATTTTTTTAAGGCTTCTTCACAGATGTGTTTGCTATATAGCTTATCCAAAGGTGAACTTTACAAAACCCAGCAGCAACACACAAATGATTATATTGCCTTTCTCTAAGCTTTCAACTTGGTCATTTCAATATGGGACAGATACAGTTTTACTTCTGGCATCCGTCTGTCTTTGTGGTTTGTCTCTGGTCTGCTTTATAAACTAATGCACTCCCAATGCTTTTGTACGGACACTCCCTGTGGCTCAATATTACTAGAGCAATTGATGATGGGTCTTTTGGCTGTCATCTCGATTGCCTGGTTATATACTTTTAGTTGATATCCAACGGATTGATTAGCATCAGTGCTGGAATCCTAACTTCACTGAGCGTTTACCTCTAATAACATTTAAGTAAGTGAAAGCTGCACCTCTTTTGCTCAGCGCTGTGTCCTGAGATTTCAAATACAGAGAAATTTTTAAGAGTTTGCCTCTTAATCTTCACTGCTTGTGATTTACGACTCTGTCTGGTGAGCTTAGCTAAACTCTGCATATCATGGAAATTCAGATGATTTTACTGTTGCTTTTTTAAGTACATTAAGTCCTGGTCTGGTGAGGTGCTAAGTCTTGTGCTTGCTGCCGAGTAGCCTAAGCTCCATGGGAATTTACTTTACTTAAGCATCTCACAGGGTCAAGTGAATCTAAAGCCTGTTGAAATCGATAGGTACTTTTCAGCTGCCTTTAGTGTTTCATGGGTCAAGCTGTTGATTCACTAAATTACACAAAGTTGTGTAGGTTACCCTTATCTGTATTTATCAATTTCATTTAGCTGAAGTTGTAATTTTGTAATTTTACTAAGATTGTTCATTTAACAAGCCTATCTCTGGTGAAAGAGTTGTTTCACTGCACCCTGATACTTGAAATGGCAGAATGTATCCAGTTCCCAAGTCACTTAATTTTCTCATATTATCTCTTAGGGGACTCTGGTTATACATCTTAAACCTGCATTATTGTATATAAAGGTGTTATAAACCAAACACTGTGCACTCTGGGATGTCACTGTTGCCCACTTGGTCTGGTCATTCTAACACATACCTGCTTTTGTTTTCCTTCTTGCACTTGTGAGCAGTGGTTTTGGACAGCAATAACTTGTCAAGTGTATTACTGATGGTTTATTATTTTCATTCACGTTAGAAATACAGCAAGCCTTCCAGAACTGACAGGCTGTTGTAGTAGGCATATACATAGCCTGCACAGCTGCCTCTTGCTGTGACTATGAGCATGGGAGGGAACTGTCTCTCATCTGTCATACAGATTACCTCTGGGAAGTGGGCACGTAGAACCAATATTATCTCATGCCAGATCAAGCTCGTTTCATGGTAATAAGTGAGATATGATAGCTTGATCAGGGGTAAGTTTTAAACAGACTACGTTGCTATGCAGTTATTCTGATACCTGCTCACTTCTGGGGCTTCACTTCTGCGCTTTGTCTGCACTGCTGCTCTGGGTACCAGGATGGCTCTTTTACTGTCTTTTGTTTTTTCATCCCAGGCAATTCTGTGATGCTTTATTACATGTCTTCTTAGTCCAAAGGGGAAATCCTCTGTTCTGAAATCAGGCTGTATCAGAGAATAAAATTCAGGAAAGTGTCAAAGAGGACATTTTGAGTGGTCTGAAGTGATGTTAATGGCTCAGTGAAGTGGCAGAATTTACTGTAATGCTACTTCTGTTATTAAATATTTCTTGGTATTAATATCTTCATCCTCAGTGAGGAGCTAAGGCCTTAGAACTCTTATCTATATTGAAGCATTATTATCTGTAGTACGTTAGAGCTGTTTTCTTGCTTTCTTAACTCTTTCAAGTAGTAACCACATCTTGTGTGATATGTGGGTGATCTGAATTGTTAATTGTGGGGAAATGGCTTGTGTGTCATGTAATTTGTACATGCAGGGTCTGAGGTATTTACTCTGAAGAGTACTGAATAGATTTGACAGTGTCAGTGCTTTCAGCAGAGTTGTTGAGTCACATGGTTCTCATTGTACCTGCAGACTTGTAATGCTTCCTTTGCCACGCGTGATCGACTGCGCTCACACCTAGCATGTCATGAAGACAAAGTTCCATGCCAGGTGTGTGGGAAGTACTTGCGGGCAGCATACATGGCAGATCATTTGAAGAAACATAGTGAAGGACCAAGCAATTTCTGCACTATCTGTAACCGAGGTAATGAAACAATTGATTTTATTTCAGTGGGCTGGGAGAGTGCTCGAGGGAAGCTGTAAGGCTGTCTGACTGCAACAGGAGGAGGCTGTACCATATATGTGTACATATTCTTTGCTTTTCTTATTAAATTCTTGACCCTGAAACTGGTGGAGCTATAGGTGTGGTCTTCTGACACAGCTGATGGTTCCCAAAGAACCTTAGTGTAAGTCTGAAGCAAATTATTCTTAGCCAATGATAAGAATTTTATTTGCTAAGTGTCCAGATCTCTATAAAATAACCACGACACATTGCCTTGTTCGTCATGCACGTTTTTTCCAGTACCTGGTTGGAGCTGAGTCCCTGTGTTCAGTCAGGAGGAAGAATATTTGAAATACACATGAAGTTGAGAATTACGTACTGTTCATAAAGGGTCTACGTTGTCTTGTTAACCTCCTGGTGCAGCAGTAGAGCCAAGCTGCTTCTCCCACTTCTCCCAGGAAATTGCCTTGTATTAACATGTATTTCTGAAACAAGTCTCTTACAGAGCACTAGAAATGTGCTTTACTTTTATTGGTGTAAATACAGCTTTTTGAGTTTTTCCATCTGTTTTTAGTACTGCCAAGCTGGAGAGGCCGTTGTAGACTTGGGCTCTGTGGGGTGTCAGGCAAGCTGGGCAAACTTTGGAAAGAAGAAAAAATAATTTTGACTTGCTAATACCTGTTTGCTTGCATTTTTTGGAATGATTAATAGTCAGCTTCAAAATGGCTCTCACTCGTGTGCATACCTAGTAAGTGTGGCAACGTTTTGCTGCTGTGTTTGGGCATCTCTTTTTTTCTGATGAGATGTTTTTTGGCAATGTGTGCTCCCATCCCTAATTTAAGGGAGGTGAAGTGAAATCTTCTGGGAGAATGGAGTCGAATAATGTGCGGGCTGTAGGAGGGCTGAGATGACAAGGAGGTGATGAGTAATGAGACATTCCGCTGTGAGGGAGGTGTTTCCAGTGGTGTAGCCATATGTTAGCTCCTGAAAATGATGCTAACATTTTGACTGGATATGAGTATCTGTGTTGAAAGTCTTCAGATTCTGAAGCTCCAGGTAGACGATGTGAAATGAGGCTTGGCTTCCTCTTCTGATCAAGGCCTCTCTTCTGAAACGCTGCTTAGCTTATCCTGATTCTTTCTGTTGTAACAACACGCAGGATGCTATCCAGGACCCAGGTGCTGTGCTGCTCTCCCTCAGGTGTACACGGTGCTAAACAAACACGTGTGGGTTGGGAGAAATCGTCGTGTTTCCAGGCCTTATAAACTTGAGTTTCAACTCAACTACCACCAGATGTCACTGCGGCTCCTTTAACATTAAGCCAGCATGACAAAGACAGGTCTGGTGATCAAACAATGAAATGATGAAAAGGAGTACCCACATCTGACAGGCCTGGTTATACAGTAGGAATTTAAATAAAATAGGGACTTTTTTTTACAGCAAGCTATTAGCAATACTTTATTCCTATGGTTTAGTATTGCAAACGTGTTGCTGTGAATTCCATTATACATCAGCACTACAAACCATAACGGAACTGTTGAATTGTTGCTAAATATTTATCTCGTGCTGAAATTCATATGGAGAGGAAGTTATGGACTGGCTTTGTCAACCAACTGTATTGTGAGCATTGTTACATGCCATGGATTTTGATTACAGGTTTATGATCCATGATAGTGAGATTTTTTTAATCCAGAGTTTTCTAGAATCAAATTGTAATGTTCACTGTTTAAAACAGACATCTTAAATTGTAGAGGCTGGAGACGTGAAGTACAGTGGAAAATGTGTGCTTTGGAAACCTCTATTTGATGGGCATTGGCACAAGCAGAAGCTGCATGCTGCCCCCAGCTGGGACTGCTATGGCTACAATGCAGTTCTGGTTTTATTCTTCCCCCTGCTGATGTGCTGCTGTGTTTTTTAATTAAACCTAACCAGTGCTGGATACAGTAATTGTCAAGCAAGAGGATGAAAATTTTGAAGAGCTGCTTGTAAAGGGAAGTAGGATGCTGGCCACCAAAAAATCCCAAACAAAGTGGGTGAAAAGGTGACTTATACCACTGAACTCATCCTGGTGTCAGAATCAGAGTGGGAAATGCCAACTCAGAACCCTCACTTCATCCCATCAGACTGAAGGCTTTCCTGTAGCGGTTTATCCAGTGTCTTGTGTTCTCCTGAAGGCGGGGTGGCTTTAGGAGAAAAGGAGCTGGATGTCTGACTGGAAGTGGTCGCCAGCTGTGCGTTGTGTCATTCCTGTGCCCATTTGCTGATTTTATGTGTTCTGCAGAACTGGCAGTGTAACGTCCAGAAATTACCATCTGTGAGTTGGTTTTCTTCAGCTTATTTTCTCACTAAGGGTCTTTTTGCTTAGAGTAGTTATGTAAGCAATTAAATCTTTTCTAATCAAGGGAGCTGTGCAGTGTTTTTCTCTGAGATTTTCTGATTTGTTTGTTTTGTTTTTAAAAAGTAATGCCAAATGTGCTTCTGGAAACTTCATCCTCACTTTTTAAGACTTTTTAATGGGTTTAAATCCAAAAGACTTGTTCCTGCTTAGTTGTTACATAATATTCTCTTACCCTTCCTAGGAACTTCATTTGCTTGTGAGGGCTTTTTCAAAGAACCTGCAAGCTTAATGACTTTGGCAAGTCTGGAGCTGATGCTTTGCTGTCAGCTTTGCAGCTTGGAACAGCCACTTTCAGTGTCAGACACATGCACTGTTTGCTTCACAGGAATCAGAGGAGTCTGGGGATGAGTGCATATTCCAATCACAAGTTAGATTATTATTATTATTTTTACAATAAAGTGAACTGCTGTATTTTTCATGGTGGGTACAGAGCTGACTGAAGCTGGAAGCATTCTCCACGTGTTCTGGCAAAGTCCAAACCAGAATTTTTGAGGAAGGAGCATCCTGCAGCTCTTTCTGTGGTTGCCTCCTTGTGGATGTTACCTGCGAAAAGAATGAAGATTGGTTTTTTTCACTGCATGTTTTTAACGCTGATTGCTCTGGAGTGAAGAAACAATCATCTGCTTTGCCAGGCTGCGAGCTGCGTGTGGGTAAAGCAATAGGCACTGTTTGAAGAATATTGCCGCTTTGCGCTCTGCACTGGCTTGATCTTGTTTTAAAGAGATTTTAAAAAGTAAAGGAGTATTGATTGTGAATTCACCCCCATCTTCCTAGGACAGCTATTCCTAATTCAGGCCTGATGGGAAAAAAAGCAGTACTGAGTGCTTCAGAAAAAAGCCAAAAAAATCTCATTTCAAACAGTTTCTTATGAAGCAGTTGGCATTCTTCCTGCCTTGATAGAAGCTGATGACTCACATGTTCATCTGCCAAGCACAGAAAGGGGAGCTAACACACTTTGCAGGCAGCTTTCATTATATAAAACAATGTATTCTACAAATAGAATTGCAGAGCTCAGAAAAATTACTGTAAAGCAGAGATTACAACTCTAGATTTCCCTGTGTCAGTTGTAGCATAGAAAAACACTGAATAACTGTGCAGTCCTTTGTTAATGGTTAGCAGTAGGATTTTAATGCGTTGCTACAGAAAGAAACTCATCTCAGCATGCATGCAGTCATTAGTCGTGTAGGAAATAAGGGCAGTAGGGAGTTGTGTGGATCACTGTGACGTCTGGCCGTTGTGTCCCTTTCTCTAGCAGTCACACACCAGTTCCATCCATACCTGCAGTGAATTTTTGGGGTTTTTTGAAAAGCAGATTCTCTTGCAGCCCAGTTGCACATCCAGTACAGCACTTTGTGTCTGAGCAGAGGTCTTGCCTTACTTCCCACTACTACTGCCTCCTTACATTAACTCCCTGGATGATTTGTCTGAGATGATTCCAGTCCCTTGTATTCTGAGAGTACCGTGTTCTCGGTTTCTTCTGTCATGGTTTTCTTGCTGTATCTTCAGTGTTTTCCTTACTTTCATTTTCAACTCGTGGATCCACAGCAACTCTGTTGTTCATTCTCAGCAACCTGCCCCTTTTCCCTCCCGCAAGTTGCTGTGGAGTTCTGTCTTGCTCTGCATGTCTGTGTATGTAATTCTTAGCTCCTGAACTGACCCTGGCTGTGCAGCGAGTGTTCTGTTGGGTAGGCAGAGGGAATTGTAGTGTAAAGCCATATTTGTTTTTACATTCAGCACCTAAAATTAACAGCTGCTGTCAGAAAACCCACCCAACATGCATGACAGTTTTGGTTTTGCATCTATCCTAATATGTTGTTATATCTCAGCAAATGTAAATGCAGTTACATCACTGTACAAGTGGCTTTACTGTAGTATATCTGTTCATAAAGTGAAGTGCTGATATTAAAGTTCTGTTTCAGGGGCTGGTGCTGCAAATGCTTTATTGGTTTAAAAAGAATTAATCCAAGTCTCAGGCTGTCTGTTTGCAGAACAGGAACCTGCAGCTCTGTGTCTGTGGCTGCACAGCGTGTGTTTGGCTGCCTGTTCTTAAAGGAAAATGTTTCCACCATGGAAGTGTTATAACGTGGTTATTGATAGGCTTACCTGTATGAGAAGGGTTCAAAACTCTGTCCTTCTTGTGCCTCATTTATAGCCCACATGCTTCTGGAACTGACTACAAGTTGATTAAAACCTGAATTTTAAAGTGTTTCCGAATATTTGTTAGGTAATTTATGACATTAAAGAAAAGGCTCTTATTTGTGAGAGTTAAGAAATGGAAAAAATAGCACACAAAACAAATTTTAAGAAATGTTGTATTTAGAGTTCAGTGCTTGAAATACATGCTTTCCATTTCCATGGTTTAAGCAGCTAATAGAAATACTGAGATTTCACTTTGATGTGTATTTTTTTCTGTTAACTGCAGACAAAATATGAGTTTCAGTATGGTTTATAAAGCTCAGGATGAGCTGAATGGGGAAAATAGTCCTCAAAAATTACTATACAACAAAACTGTGTTCCTTAAAATCTGAATGGGTTCAGCTTTCTGTCTTCTGGGAGTGACTATAGATGCTGGAAACTAAGGGGAGGCACACTGCATTCTGAAGAGTCGTGTTACTGAATTGTATTCCTTCAGGTCGTAACTGCATGAAGGATAACAAGAATTTTAAATTAAAAAAAAGGTGAAGATATGGAGGTGCCTTTTCATGTCGTGTCTCTTCTGCCTTTTTTTCCCCATAAAGTTTCATGTGATCTGCTGGGATTGTATAGGATTTGTTTCTCAAGGAGGCTGTTGATCTTTCATCATGACCTCCAATAAGCAAATGATGTCTAATGAAAGATATGTATTGTGTTCATTGTTTGATTATGCCTAGGGATGTACTTGAACATGTTGTAGGTAACCAGAAATCAAGTTAGTATAATGACAACCTTGTAATAGGGAATAGGAGCAAGAAAAAGATGTAAAGAACAGGGAAGGCAGATGTGTGTCTTTGCTGATGGCAGGATCTCATCTCCTTTTATCTTGTTTAGGTTTCTCCTCTGCCTCCTACTTAAAGGTCCATGTTAAAACCCACCACGGTGTTCCCCTTCCCCAGGTCTCCAGGCACCAGGAGTCCATCCCGAATGGGGGAGCAGCATTCCACTGCGTCAGAACCTATGGCATCAAAGGCAAGAGACTTCCTGCTCTGCACCTTGCTTCTCTGTGCAGAACTTGGTGCTGTGGGATGTTGGGCTGGTCATGAGAAAGGGGAGGGAAGGAGGGAGGAAGGACAGGAAAGATATTAGAAAGAATCTGAGGAGCATGCAGAGAAATCACATAGCGTGCATCGTTTGTCGTTAGTCAGCTGATTTAATAAGTCTGGGGAGAAGCTGTGTTAGTTCATCTTGACCTAGGAGCAGTGTTTGCATTTCACCTGAGGGCTGCAGATCCTTGACAAGTCCATAGTCCATTATACTTGAATCTTGTGTCAACCAAACCATGTTTCTGATTTCCATGAAGGTAGAGAGAGAGCCCGAGAATGCAACCATGAAGCCATGGTTGTTTTCTTGCCCAGGAAATAACAACATGCTGGGTTAAACAAAGTCTGTGCCAGTGGAAATCTCCAGTTGTGTTTTTTGTTGGGTTTTTTTTTGCTGTTGAAGTCCCTGCAGAGTTACTACAGAAGCCCTTTGGTTCTGGGTGGTGTGCTGATTTAACAGGAGATTTACTCAAGCTCAGTGCTGTATTGATTTCATGCATATCCTGCTTGGTTCATAATGCTGAGTCCCAAGCAAATCTGTCTTTTGGGCAGTGCCAAGTGGGTCTTTGGTCTTTCAGAGTTAATAGTTGATACAGCTAGTTTGTATTCAGACACTTGTTTAGGGAGTACGTCTCGTTTTCCCACGCTCATTCAAATAAACTGAGCAAAAAGTGTGGACAAACTTTCTTGACATAGTGCCAAAGGAGAATGAGGAACACTCCAGACATACTGATGACTTTGCCAGGATCTGTATCCAAATGGCTTAAAATAGTGTCTTAAATTCCTGTTTTTCACTACGCTGTTTAAGGATGGATCGACTCCAGATAATGAAGTTCACTTCTAGCGGTGTTGTGCTTAACTTTTAAAAGAGCTTCTCAGGATTAAATGGAGTTGCACCTCTGAAACTTCAGTAACTCACTGCTGCTTTGTTGAGTGAATGAGTAAAATATCTCCAGATTTCTTTACATCGTTCAATAGCCTTAGATTAGACTTCTAGGCTCAAAGTATCTGCTATATTTCAGAAGTGTGCAGAGTGACTCGTATGGTTGAAATCTCAGTCGTATCCATGCTTCTGTAGTGCCTGAGATATAATCTTTTTGGGTTCAAAAACCAGAGACACGTTATAGATGCATTCAGTATTACAAGTCCATGATGAAAACTTGGATGTTGCTCTGGTAGCAGCCCTGTGGTTTGTAGAGGATCTGTGCTTGAAGGCTTCAGAATTTGGGGAATTTCAGTGTTAAATGTGAATCATTCCATCATGACAGGCATTACTGAATCAGGTGATAAACAATATAAGCTATTTGAGTGCATGTTAAATAAGTGCTTTGGCAGATGAGTTTCTGAAAACTTTTTTCTTTTTCCCATAGAAGGACAGAAATGTTCACATTCGGACCCGATTGAAAGTTCCGATTCATATGGAGATCTCTCTGACACCAGTGACCTCAAGACTCCTGAGAAACAGAGCACCAATGGGTCCTTCTCGTGTGACATGGCAGTCAGCAAAAACAAAATGGAGACGGAGGCAGAGAAGAAGTACCCTTGCCCTGAATGTGGCAGCTTTTTCAGATCGAAGTCTTATCTGAACAAACACATACAGAAAGTTCACGTCAGGGCCCTTGGTGGCCCATTGGGGGACCTTGGTCCTGCTCTGGGATCCCCCTTTTCACCCCAACAGAACATGTCTCTTCTGGAGTCATTTGGGTTTCAGATCGTCCAGTCAGCATTTGCATCATCCCTAGTGGATCCAGAGGTCGACCAGCAACCGATGGGGCCAGAGGGAAAATGAGATCAGTTTGACCTTAAAGCAAAGCAGCAGTCTGGCTATAATGATAAGATGCTGTGAATGAAAGAGGAAATAATGAAATTTGGTTCTATAGCTGCAATTTTTTTTAAAATTCATTTTAGCTTCCCTCTTTGTCTCATGCCCTACCCCACCTTTAAACCTTCACTGGGGAGAGGGAAAAAATGCTTCTTAGCTGATGAATTACAGAAGATGGTGACCTTGGTTAGGAGACGTGATTTAAAACACCAGTGGAGCTATAAAAGTTGCAGCCAGTGTTTCATCATGATCTTCTAGAATAAAAAACGAGCGCTGATCTGAGAATTAGAGACAGTCGTAGTGACCAAGGCACGTGGGGAGCTACAGCTACAAGGAGCTGTATTTTGTTTTCTCTCTTCTTCCTATCTTCCCTAACCCACCCCAGAAAAACACAGTAAGTTTTGAAAACAGACCCATTATTGACTGAACGTGACGTTAAGCAAAATGTCCCATGGTACCTAGCAGGTTACAATGCAGTTGTCCTTTTAAAAACAAACAAAAAGAAATAAAGAAGGTGAGAGAATTTGAACCCCTTCTACCATTTGTGAGGCTGTGAGTGCTGCAGCAGGACGTAACTGCTGAGTAAAATCACCATTCAGAACAGGTTGTTTTTGTTATTTTTAACCATTAAACTTGCTGTCGGATTTTTAATTCTCTATTATTGTTATTTTAGGACCTGTTGTAGTGAATTGCTACTGAAAAGCCAGTCTAAGGCGAGACACAGAGCACTCTTAAAGCAGCAGTCACATTAGGGTTAGTATTCTTTTTTTTTAGGTGTACCATAATTAATAACTTGGCTAGTTGGTTGTTTTTAAGTCTATGAAAGAAATAGTTTTATGGGGGAAAAAAAAAGGAAAAAATACCATTGCAGTCTGGTTGACTGGTGCTCATTTTTCATGTGGGACCTGGTACCGCTATAAACACAATCAGCTATCGGGTTAACACGATGTACCACTGACTTGTTTAGTGTGAATAAACCCAGGGGTTCACAGAGTGGTTTTGATTTAATTGGACTGGACTCTATTAAAGAAGTTAGTATGTTACTTTACATCCCCTTGTTTGGTCTGGTTTTTGAACAATTTAGCCACCTGTCCAAAAGGTGTGCAAATGAGAACCAGTAAATATGGTGTTAATCCCTCTCTCCATTGTACTGTACTCTCAGTGACCTGGGCTTTTTGGTACAGTCTTGCTCTCCTGATCTACCTTTAGTCAGGTTTGCAAAAGCCAGTCTTGTTCATTTATTTTCCAAGAAAGGTTTCTACTATAAGAGAATGCGAACAGTAGATCTCTGAAAAAGGATTGATTTCAAAGGGCAAAGGAGCAGGGTTTCTAGGCTGTTTGATGTTCTGTTTAATCTGAAAATACCACTTGAGCAGAAATAGTGTCCTTTCTTGGTCCTCCCTCTCTTCCCATGTAATTTTTTCAAGTTCTTTATGTAGCAAATCCAGATATAAATGTTATTTAATTAACTAAACACAGGGTTATGAGTTAGGAATACTCCTGAGTTCTAATTGTGGTTCTGCTATTGATGGTCAGAGTTGCATAGACAACAGCATAATCATTGAATTAATTGCTTGATTTCCTATATGTGAGAACTTTTTTCTACTTCACCTAATTGTTGTGAGGGTTAATGAGCAGAGGTTTAAGGAATGATTAGGCAAATTAAGCTCCTATGTATGCACTGAATGTTTCTAGAAAGGCCACTTTGAAGAGCCTGAGTTCCACCCCAGACTTACACTCTGTGAAATAATAGTTGTCCCCATCATTAATGCAGTGCTGGCTCAGGATAGACCACCACAGACCAGGATCTACATCCTCTCTAAGAGGTACGTCTGTACGAAATGAGAAGGTAGCCACAAGCTGCTCTTGTGGCGCTCTGCATTGCCCAAGTGCTCCTAATAAACTCAGCAGCTAAAACAAGACATTGTGGGATACAGTCCTATTTTGGTTTTGTGTTTGAAGTGTAGAGCCCTTTGTAAGTATAAAGGTTTTAGGATGCCATTCTAAACTCTACAGACTTAGAAACAGCAGCTTCTCTCTTACAAGAAGCCACTTTTTAAGCTTGCTCTTGAGTATTTTAAACTGAGATTGAATAATCAAAGACTTTCTCCTTATAGTACCAGCGCTTTCTAAATTTGCATATTTCATGCAAATATGGACTTGACATTTTGCTATTAATCTAGGTTGGAAGACTGAAGGACATGCTCTTCTCCAGTCATCTTCCCCCAGAATCCCTGGAATAGGCGTGAGTCTCATCTTAAAGGGAAAGAAAAACAAAACAACAACACAAAACCACTTTAAACTAAAGTGTACTGATAAGCTTACTTGACAAGTAGAAACAGGACATTTCAGGAAGGTAACAAAATCTAGATTATGTTGAGACAACCCTGTGAGCTGCCAAGCAATTGAAGATAGAGCAGCTTTCCAGTCAGCGTAACAGTTCATTGGAATTAGCAAATGCAACTGCAGTCATGCTGACTTGCAGTAGGCTGTATTTAGTAATGAGCAGTAAGCCACGAGGAAGGTTTCTGTAGAACTGAGGCTGTGTTCTGAAACATGCACAAAGTTTGTGTCCTCAGTGTTCCCAGCACTTGGAGAACATGTGGTGGTCATAAAATCCATTTCCAGAATACAGGTTATTTTTGTCCTAGTTTTAGCTCCGCTGACTTTACTGTTACTGGTGAGTTGAATTTTGGCACCATGCGCATTGGAATTTCATTCTGAAAGCTGCAGATTTTGGCCTGATGAAACTAATGAAAAGCCTTGAGCTAAAAAGGAAACCTTCTAAAACACCGTGCGTTTTGCTTGTCAAAGAAAATGCTTGCTAAGTTGTCATGAATGAATTGAATGAAAGCTATTTAATTCTCAGTCTAGTGAGCAAGGAAACAATTAGGCAGTAAGTTAACAATCCTGAAATGACAGTTCTAGATCATTCTAGTGTAAATGGGAGAGATTTGCACCAACACACAGATTAGTGCAGACAAGTGCTAACAGATCTTCAGCAGAAATGGATTTTCAGAGCTCTCTCCTGTTTTGGAGGCATATCGTTCAGTTCTAGATAGGAACTTACGTGCAAATTCTACACTTTGGGAAGTGTCTGCTGCTCATAGATCATAAAAGAGATCCAAACAGAAAACTCAGCCTCATCAGCTCAGGGTTCAAAGGGAAATACTTAAAATGCCTCAAGCTGCAACCTCATTTAGATTGTTTCTATTACTTTTTTAACTGACAAGTCAGTGTATAGATGATAACTATCTTTTCTGTTATTTGCTAGGACTGCAATCCAGTGTTGAAGTCAGTGCACTGTCCTGCAAATGGAGGAACTTCAGTTAATACAAATTCTGATGATCAGATTAGTAGTACTTCTTTGTATTGTGGGAGTGCTTAAACCCCTCAACTGTGGTTCAGGCCCTTCTGTATTAGGTATGAAAATATCTTCAATCCTTTATAATCTAGCCATTTTTGATAGACAAGAAAGGAATAGATGTTAGCCTTTCATAAGTGAATGAAAGAAACAGAGCTGAAACACTAAAAAATGATTGCATGCACGCTTAATTGTTGTGTTGAATGCAGGGGCTCAGACTTAGCAGTAGGCTTTTCTTTTTGCCTAAAGTAAGTTATGTCCACCACAAGTGCCAGGTACAACAATTTAATATGAGTTTATTCCACACTGAATTACATTAAGTCACATCACCTTGCTTTTGCCACGTGCTAGGTGTCTGCAAACAGACTGACTGGTGTGACTTATCTGATGCATGGTAATGTGATGGCATGTGAGCTCTCAGTATTAAGAGATTTGCCCATGGTGATGTGGGAAATTGATAGCAGAACCAGAAATTGAACTCAGATTTTCCTTCTCTCAATCCAGTGCCTTAACTATAATAGGTCAAAGTATTATGGGGGGAGGTGGTTTTTTTGTGTTTTTTTTTAAACCTAGAACTGTAAGATGGTGAGGAGTTGGTCTTCATTCCAATCTTCTGAATAATTGCAAGTGCCCAGTCACAGTTTTAGACCCATTTGAGTGCCAGTGACTTAGGGAATGTTTGTTATTTCCCAGGTATTCTCTGAAATTATTGTTTTTCCCTTAACTGCTATCAGCAGTAAGGAATGACTTGACTTGAATAGGAAAGCTGTGTAACTGAATGTCTACCTAACTCAACTAATGGAATTGATAGTATGAAATCTAACCTAGATTTTGTAGGCTCTGTTGTAGCTTTAGTGTCTTGTTTTTGTTTTGTTTCGTTTTTTCCCCAAATCTTTGTTCCTAGAATTCAATATTTGGATTTTTGTCCTGAGTCTGGAGTGGGGTGCCACTTTCAGCTGGATTTTTTTAAGGTGCTTGCTTGAGGAAGTAGATGCCAAAGTAAATTTCAAGGGAACTCCAGACTTCAGTGTTGGAAGAACAGATGGAAAGTGAGAGCTTTCTCTGGGTTTCATGAGAGATGAATGGACAAAGGAAAACACAGCTATCAAAATTTTATGTAATGAAACAGGAAAGGCTTTTCTGCATCATCCACAAAAATACTTTCATGGTTCAGGGTGGCAGAAACTCTGAGAGCAAGTGCCAAACAAAACCATGGAACACGTTGGCTTTTTCAGCAGTATGAGTATACCTTAACAGCATTATGACTATCTTAAGGTAAATGAAGCCAGCTTTATACCATTCACCTTTTGCATGGGCACAGTACATGAGTTTTAATTGACTAGAACATAAGCTCACCTTGAATCTCTGAGCTTATGCTCTCAGTTCCAACCCAAGAGACAAAACAAATGAGCAAAGAGGGAAAAAAAAAAAAAAAGGAAAAATGTTACAAAGCAAACAGGCTGTGGAAGATGGCCCCTGTCTCCCGAGAGTCCTGCTTCTTATCCTCTACGTGCTTTTCTAAGTAAGAACCTCTGGCCGTTGTGAATGAGCCTTTGGGAATAGATGTGGCTTTCAGCCCAGTCTGCTGCTTTGTGTCCCTTTAAGAAAGCTGTGTGTTTAGGAGCACTGAGCCTTGGACCGAAAGGGAAGGCAGTGGATGGGCTGCAGCCTGAAGCCACTCATTACTGTTGCAGAATCATCATCATCAGCTGCAGCAACAGCATTGGCAGAATGTTTCTCTGCCTGCTCCCTGGATAGCTTCACCCCCATACACTCCTTTGCCAGTGTGTGTACCTATTCAGATACACACAGTTCTACAGATTAACAGTGCTACCTGTAAAACAAACCAGAGAACTGTTTGGCTAAAGAGAAAAAAAAGTAAAAATTGTGACATAACTACAAAGTCCTGCAGAACAGGAGCAAGAACCCTGGCTACAAGGAGTTGTGGGGATGGCTGGAATGGTTAAAGCATGCTAGTGGAAAACCACAGTCGTTTGCTCTGTGGTAGCGGGTAATGACTGCCTCTTTGTAAAGAATTAACACCTTATGTCATCTCTGGCCTCTTCCTGTGTTTAGTTCCCATATGAAAAATGAGATGATGATAACCTTGAGTAAGAGTGATTCAAGTGCCAAATTGTCCTGCACAATAGTGCTACTTAACTGCTACAAACGTTTGGCCCCACTGACTCCAGGCATGATGCAGAGTTAAGCATTCGGCTACCTTCTTCCCAAAAGGTGAAATATCTCAATAAATTTAAAGACTGCCTGGTGTTATTGATCTGCTCTCAGGGTTTATGTGAATGAAGCTTTTCCTGGGTGGCTTCTCTACTTGTACTGCAGTTTTGGAGACTGGGAAGTGCTCTGAGCTGAGATGTGCCGAAGGAAGGAGGTAACTGGTGTCTCACTGGTGTTCCAGTGACTCCCTCCTAGCTCCTGGGTTCCATGAGGACCATGGGGCCACTTCAAACAGCCACCGGCAGCTATAAATGCTCTTGAGCTTCCTGCAGCCACGTAGTGAGCGTGGGTAAGTGCTTCTGTAATAAATCAATCTCATTCCCGCTAATTGCTTTTTGGCTGCTGTGTCTACAAACTGGTGCCTTCTCCAGGCAACTTTTACATGCCCTCTGCAAATTTGTCAGACTGACTGCTGGCTCTTAAATAATCAACCAAGCCTTGCTCTTGGGATCAGAATTTCTCTTCAGTACTGTTGTAATCTGAAAGTTTGCAGCAATTAGTGCTAATACACAGTGTAAGAGAAAATAAAAGGCTGTTCTCAGATGTCCTGTAGAGCAAACAACCGAAACACGAGTGTGGGGATGAGCCAGGAGGACTGGCATTTTTCCCTGGCTGCATGCTGTGTGGACAAGACAGTGCCTTGGAAGGGAAGGAGCAGAAAAGTTTGCCATTGGCTCTGATGAATCTCAATCCTGCTTCTACTGAAGTTGTTGGGAATCCTCCCATTATCTTCAGTGTGAGCAAGAAAGGATCTTAGGTGAGGATGGATGACTCTTTCCCTACTTGAATGAAGTTTCTTGCCTATTTATGGGCCTGCTTCTATTGAAACCGAGCCTGTTTTAGCCTTTTGGGTTCTTAGGGACCTGTTTGTATAAAGCAACTTACCTACCTATCTTTTTTTTTTTTCTATTGTGTGTATTTTTTGTATGTTCTGTTGGAAGGTGAAGCCTCTGTAGAAGGGGATGCAAAAACTGGTTTTTAAATAGTAATAAACCAAAAGAGAATTAAACTCTGCAGGCTGCATGCATTCATTTCCTGGAGATGGAGAGCAGAGATCGTGAGTATCCAGAGACAGCCTGTATTTCTCCTATCTCTATATCTTCCTCTTTCCAGAGACGTTTTCTGCCTTGGCAGATCTCCACGTGGAAACAGGCAATGCTATAGGCAGGTTGCAACATTGTGTATCAGATGGTCTTCTTTTGACCTGCAAGTCGTGGGGCTTTGTGATGAGATTTCTTTCATCCTTTTAGCATATGTGGATGGAGTAGCAACTATCTGCGTGAAACTTGGATTGTCCTTATTGAATATGTGGAAGATAAGATAGTGAAACATGAAAAAAAAATAGGATATTTATTTTTGCTGTGCTTCTCACCTGCCTACCTCAGGTAGTGCTGGGTCATCAGTCAAATGCAGTGTTCCAACTCAACACTGTCATGTTTTAAAGAGTTTAGCAAAGTATGGGATGAAACTTTATTAATCCTTTGTTCCTTTCTACTCCTTTCACCTCCTTGTGGTTTTGCCAGTTTGAGCCCTAATTTTCTAAGAGAATGGCAAACTTGAGACCAAAACAACAAAGATTTGCCCCATACTGTAAATATATTTAAGTAACAGGATCTTTGCTTCTGTAAATAGACATTAAAAAGTCCACGTGCATTTATAAGAGCCATGAAAGAGGCTGTCCGTGCATGCCAATGCCATGTGTGCAACCCACAGAGAAAATAAAGAGGTTTTCCATTCTACACAGAGAAGACAGGGCAACTTCCCAAAGTAAACACAACCCCTCCCACAGCCTTCAGGCAAACACCTGTGGAGAGAGAGGTCTTTCACTGTACCTATGTGCCAATGGTTTTAATCTGTTTTCAGGTCAGCTAAGGAAAATAAAATCCAGAGGTGAGAGCCCTGCACTGTAAATGTCTGTGAATCCTGCACTCTCATGAGGAAACCCTGGTAGCTCTACAGAAAGGTTTGGTCTTTGCTCCTAGGATGAATTACAAAGACTGCTCTGATCACAGCCCTAAAACCCTAGCTAGATAAGAAAAACATTTTTGTTTTCTTTTTATGTGTACGAGTTTATAAGCTGACTGCCTTTATGTTGGCAGGGGATATGGGAGTTGCTTGCTTGCAGTGAGTGGCTGTGCATTTCAAACGTGTGCGTTTTCCAGAGGAACTGGAATTCTGGTATGTTTAAATGCAACTCTGCAACCTCATTCTTTTCACAGTGAAAGCTACCTCTGAATTTGATAACATTTGATTACTGAAGTTTAAACAGCAGTTTTGGACTGTCACTTCTGCTAGACTGTGAAATCTGTTCCCACGGTGAGTGAGGGGCACTTACACAGTTCTGTCCAATTCACTGGAAGTTTAATGACTGTAACCCAAACAGAAATCTTTATTCCATTTGGCTGAAATCTCCATACATTCTGATTCTGCCTTTTTCATGCATCTCACCTGTAGATAACCTGTTATTTTTACATCAATATTTTCTAACCACTAAGAATGTGGGTTTAGCTGACTGCTTAGCTTTGCTAGTTACTGCTGTGCACATCACAGACTTAAGAAACAGAAAAGCTACAAAGGTACTTTAATACCTTAAAAAAAAGACACAGCACATTCTCATGTGTTTCTTCCTACATTCATGTTTATTTGTGCTCTTAATCTAAGTCAGCACTCCACAAGTATAACTGCCTTCTGTGACTTAAGTAGTATTAATATGGCAGACTGGCAGAAGCTTGCCTAAGATCAAACAACAGATCAGTATAAGAGTAAAGCCTCTGTTCTCACTCATAGGCCTGCGTATTCTCCGATTCCATTCCTCTACCCTTGAACATACATGCTCTGTTTTCTGTCAACAGCAGCCTGCATTTGTAGGAAACAGAACAATAGTGTAAGTGGGATCTGAAGCCTCTTCAGCTGTTCTATACTGCGAGCAGTATCTGTCCAGTTTTAAGGTATCTTGCTAAGAGGCACAGTCATTGGGAAAACGCTGTCTGTGATCCGTACGCTGATTTCAGAATGCACTTGGGGAAAGACTTAAGAGCCGTGATCCAAGCTAAGACCTTTGCAACATTCCCAGTGGACCGCTGTGAACACATGCATCTGTGCACAGCTGGGCCTGACAAAACCACTGAGGGAATTGTGACAGGGCCCTGTGCAGTTTGTCACAAGAAGGACAAAGGAGTGTTGCTACTAGAGAGGACTCGGTGTGTGAAATTTCTTTAGTCAGTGATTATTGGGAGTATTTACTGCTAATCGCAGCGCTAGAGAAGTGTGGCTGCTCTGCTCCCCCAGTAAACAATAGGTCCCAGATTGCCCTCCTGAGGCCTCTTTCCTTTTATTACAGCCCACACAGAAAGCTCATCTGAGAAGGCACTTTGAGTAAGTAGAGCAAACTCTGAACCAGTCTGAACCAGTTCAAATATCACATATGGTTGTTTTGCTTCTGCAGACTTCCTTGTTAGTCCTTGGAGGCTGTGGCTGGCATTTACTTAGCAATAGCTCATGCTGTCAAATGGAAGGGGGAGGGGAAGCCTCTCCTTGAACATGTCAGCAGGGGGATGAAACAGTGCAATCAGATATTTCTGTTGCTCCACACTGACTCCTTTGTAGTGACTGTCTCGATTTTTAGCTATACTCAGCTGATGATTTCATAAACTCAACATCAGATCCGTTTGTTCCAACCCTGGTGTTTTTCCTTCCATGCAGACTGTTTCTAGGCTAGGAATAAAACGTATCTGTTTCTGACCCCTGCATCGTTGCTTACAGAAGGCTTTTTGCAGGTGAGACCCACAGCTCTTTTTATGATCCAGAAGCAACTGAAGAGTTAAAAAAAATCCACTTTTGTTGGAATTATAGGTACTTAACAGTGTTTGGTGGCGTCTGATATTTACAGTCTTAAGCTTTAAACACGATTTGCTCTAGTACTCTCTTCATGGTGGTGGAGGCCTCAGTTTACTATTTTAAGGATCACAATTAATGAAGCAAGCAGAAAAATTGGAGAAGTGATGAACTGGAATGAAGAATGCTTTACTAAAGAAAACACAAAACAGTTTTGAGGGAAAACAGATATATAATATTTTGATTTACCCAAAAAGAAGAAATAGGAATTGGTAGGAATGTGCCACGTGCCTTGTTAAAAGGAAGGCAGTGGTCATTTTCTCAGATTTAAGCAATCCACTTGTCTAGAAAATAACAGATTATAAAGGTGATTTTGCTTATTCCCCTTATTTAGTAAGAGAAAGTGATAAAGCATATTAGTACTTTCAGTGGGAAACTGTATGAACTTTGGTCTGGGAAGATGTGAGCGTTCTTGGCTGTGGCGGGGGGGCGGGTTTGATGACTTCTTGCACAGTCCTTCTAGAACTGTGCCTCTGCAGCTGCCTCCCTTTGCAGCACGCTGTGCTACGTGTTCTCTTCCTTGCATTTTTCTTCTCAAAGAAAATCTTCCACGCATTTTCAATTTTTTCCACAGGTGGAAAATGTAAAATAAAAAAAAAAAAAGAGCCCAGTTGAGAGGCAGCACAGAGAAAGCTGACATTGTTCATTCTGAAACCTGCATCAGGCAAACAGCAGAGAAGGTACCGGCTCATAGTTGGAAATGGTTCACACGGAGTTCATGGAGGGCGCCTGGCCTTCCCTGTTCCTAGAAGTAGCATATGTGTTCTGTGAAGTGTTTGTGGGTGTGTGTGTGCTTTGTGGTGCATGTATGTGTACGTACATACCGACCTCTACATTAATACAGTGTGAGGGTATAGCTACAGAGCTATTTGCTTACGGATAGTTTGGGTAGGTCCTTGGAAATCAAGTCATAGGAAGTCGTGTCAGGTTTAATCTCTTCAGAGCGTGGCAAGAAGAGCAAGCCCATTCCCAAAGCTCAGGAAGAACAATTGACTCTGCCTCTGACAGCTGCTACTGGCATCCTATTAAACTTAACTGTGTGAAACTGCCAGGCATAAATCTTTCCTCATCCTGCAGAAAGCTAGAGATAAAAGAGAAAAAAAGCTTAGAAGTCAGCTGTGGAAAAGACTTTGATCCTTATGGTTAATGTGACGGGTTTTGCATTTCTCCCCGATTCCCCATTGTTCTTCCATGGACTAGAAACTCTGCCTGTTTGCTGCAGCTTGGCTGGGTGTAATGAGAACTGCAGATTTATCTTGTTACTTAACAGGAGAGAGAGGTCTGAGGTTTGTTACCACAGAGATTACTGCCCAGCCTGCAGTTCCTGGATCGGGATGTACAGGGGGAGGTTCTTTCCATGCAACATGGCACGGAAGCTGAGTTATTCTCACAAAATGAACTAAAAGAAATCAGGTTGGCAGCCCTCTGCAAACAATTTTGGGCAGGCTGTGCCTCTGGATGTATGTGTGGCCCTGCAGCTTCTGACTGAATGGCATTTGTCCCATAAAACCTCTTAGGAAGAGCTATTACTAACAGAAGGTCTGAGTCGGTAGTCCTTATGCAGAATTCCTGCTTGCTCCACTCAGCAGTGCCTTCACAGTGGGCAAAACTGGAGAGCATCAGGAATGCAGTAACTGAGCGTGCACACAATGAGCTGAATAGCACAAAGCAGACATAGCTGTGATGTTGGTCAGTGCTGACACACAAAGGATTTTTCCAACCTAGCAAGTCTGGCTGCAGGTTTTGTTTGTTTAAATTCATTATTAAACTAGATGTACTGTCCTGTTAAATTGTATTGTTGAAGTATGAATCACATAAGTGCTAAGGTTACATTTTCATGCTCAGTGATAGTTTTGCTGAATGCACTGTTTCCATCATTACCCCTCTGCCATGCTGGTACATCTGTTGTTGTTTTTGTGGCTGCCCTGTGGGCAGCAGGCAGCCTGGCTGTAAAGCATGAACGTGTGTGTGACCTGGTAGGAAAAGGGTAAAAGCTGACTTGGATCGGTGCTCTGTGCCCGCTCGTGACACCTGTAGCAGCCTGACAGAGAGCACTGCCAGGATGGAAACATCTGGGAGGGGAAGGGAAGGACTGCTGCTGCAGCCAGCACTGCCCTGACAGTGATTCATCAAACACAGTACAGCACGCAGCTTCCCAGCAGTGGTTTGCATGTGATTTCAAAGCACCTTAACAGAAGGGACCTTCTATGTCTATTTCAGGGGAGGAAGGTGTGATTATCGCTCACTTGGAAGGAAAAAAAGGGGAAAGAGCATAGAACCGAAGTGGGCAGATTGGCCAAGGTCAGAAGGAACTCGGTGGAAAAGCCAGAAATAGCAGCACCTCGTGCTGCCAGCCTGTGCCTTGGCTGCAGACCCACCACTTGGCCCCGGTCCTCTGAGAGCCCCGTGCCGACAGGTCCAGGCGTTCAGAGGTTGTTTTTCGCTTCTGTCACATGGAATCCTTGCTGGTGACATGCAGCCACCGGCACTGCGGAATCCAAATACTGCCAGTTTGGAGAAAAAGTACCCACTGTAACGCATGTGCCCATTTCAGATGTCTGTAGAAAGGCTTTTTTTGCTGTGGCTGAAAGATTGCAGTACCCTTCATTTAAAGCGTTCGAGGCTGTTTACGTTGCTTTTCTATAAGCAGACACAGCCGTTCGAGAAAGCAATGGTCTTGTGTGCGCCCCCGGGCGCAGTCTCTAAAGCTGAGGGAACCCAAAGGCAGAATCGGGGGAGGAGAATTCAGTTCTAAGCTCTGGAGGGGAGGCTGGAAGATGAACAACATCCCGGCCCCGACGCGGGGTGCAGACACGGCTCCGCGCTGGGAGCCCCCTCTCCCGGCCCCGCCGTTTCTCACGTTTTGGGGCGCGGGGTTCGGGGCCGTTTCCTCGCGGGCGCCCCCCGGCCGCCCCAGCGCTGCCCCGCGGCTCTCGACCTCTTCCCCTCCCGGGGCTCCCCGCGGGGCCGGGACCCGCCCGGGGGCGGGCGGCGGCGGCAGCGTTAGCGTTAGGACCCGGCGGCGGCCGCGAGGCGGGGAGGGGGAAGCGCAGCCCGGCGGTTGTTTACCGGGGAGGGGAGCGCCGGGGCAGGTCTCGGCGCGGCGCTGAGCGCAGCGCAGCCGAGCGGCGGGGCCGGGCCGGCGGCTCCTCGCCCTCCGCGCCGAGGATGCTGCGCGGGGGCCCGCTGCGAGCGCTGGGCGCGGTGCTACTGGGCTCGCTGCTGCTGGCGACCGCCCGCGGCGCCGAGGGTGAGTGTCGGCCCGCCCGAAGGGGCCCGGCTTTGTTGCGGGGGACAAAGGCCGGCCCCGGGGGGGAACCTCCGGCGAGGGGGACCTCCCCGCATGGCCCGGCCTCGTGTTTCTGCAGAGTGCCTCCGCGGCGACGGCGCGTCCTACCGCGGGAACCGGCGGGTGGCCTCCGGCGGCGCCCCGTGCCTCAACTGGCTGACGGTGCGGAGCGAGACCGGCGCCGCGCTCCCGGCAGGTGGGTGCGGGGGGCCGGGGTGGAGGGGCTCGGAACGCGGGGAGCCCCGCGCTGACCGCCGCGTGCCCTCCCGCAGTCGCCGAGGATCACGACAGCTGCCGGAACCCAAATGGCGACGCCGCGCCCTGGTGCTACGTCCGAGGCGCCGCCGGGATCCCCGAGCGCAGAACCTGCGAGATCCCCCCCTGCCCAGGTAGGAGCGGCCCCCTCCGGCACCCCGCTGCCGCCCTTCTCCGGCTTTGTTCTTCGCCGCCCGGGCTGGGGCTGGTCACCGGGGAGGGGTCCCCGTGCGATCTCCGCTGCCTCTTACCCGGGGCTCCCCTCCAGCCCTCGCCTGTGCTTGGAGGTTTTGTCTTAGCAGCAGAAAAGGCCTCGCCCTCCACCTGTATTGCTGGTCTGTGTAGGGCTGTTGAGCCGTGTTGTAAAAGGCAGAGGTCCGGACATCTAGGAACTGTAGGGAAGTGGGTAGGACCTTACTATGGGATGCTTTACTGCTGTCGGGATGACTGTGTGCTGCTAAAAGAGTGCCAGGGTGAGTTTGGATACAGGTAGGGGGAAAGAAGTTGATAAAAACAAGATGTGAAGAGAGGACAGTAAAAAAACAAAACATCAGGCAGGGTGTCAGTCAGACATGTCGGGGTGTGAAGGAGCCTGCCAGGAGGAGAGCTGCAGCTGGGAGCCGGCTTCTGGGAGAGGAGATGTCAGTATTGGCTGAGGCCAAAGCAAGCACTTGTTTTTTGGACTATTTGCAGATCTCTGAGCCTCTCCAGATGTACACGCTGCACTGTCTCTCGGGATCACTGGCCTTGCATGTAAACAGCTTTCCCCCACACGTACTCCCTCTGCTTTCCTTCGTTCTGCTTGTCTGTTGCCTGCTTGTCCCTAAAGATAAAGCAAAACAAATGTTTTGCTGCCAAGAACAGTCTTGCAGCTTTGGGATCTGGGGAGTTAACTGACCTTCCATCCAGTACACCATCTGCATGTATAAAGGGCTTGGCCATTCTTGTGTCTCAGAGCAGGCACTGTTTTATTGTAGTTATGTCCTGTAGCTCTCCTTAGTTCAGCTTTTCTGGTCTGACCTTAAGTAACATAACTGTGCAGTGCAGGCACCCTGATTTCCTGTTTCTAGCTCCCCATCTGTACTTCCATTTCACATTCCACTGAGGACTCAAAATGGCTGCAGATAGCAAATCCAGATGGAGTTAATGCCAGCTGTGGGGCGAGATCCAGGACCTGCTGAGAGATGGAGGGAGTTTTCAGGTGTGCATGCACACTGTGCATGGCATTTCCAAAAAGCAGGGTTTTTTTTGTTGTTGTTCAAGACAGGCAGTAGATGTATACATTCTACTACAATAGCTTTTACTATGAAATGAAAGAAAGAGCTTTCTTCAAAATCTCATTAATGTGGTTGATAAAAATCTGCAGTGCTGGGAAAGAGCCTGCTGTGAGCATCCATCCTCACGCACCTTTCCTTGGGCTCTGGCTGAGGAAGGCCATCCTGTACTTAGATAAATCAATGCCTCTGCTGCCTGAAGCATTGCTTTGACTTAGCCTGTCCATCATGCTAAAGGAGTTTGCTGCAGGGCTGCAATGAGGGGCTGGGTAGAAATGTCCCAGGTTGTTTCACACCATCTGGAGTCTCCTTCCGTCAAACCTTCCTGTGTCAGGAAGATTGAGGCAGAAGAGAGATAAATAGACTCCTGGGAGACTTCGGACGGAGATTCTCATCATCTTTTTTCATGTCTGTTCAGCATGATTGAAGCTGCAGCCTGTATATCGATCTGTAGACTAAATGAAGTCATTGTGCATCCCCTGCGCTCATGCTCTGAACCTGGGTTTCATTCTGTTCTGTCTTCTGCCTCGTCTGAGGTGATCCTTTACACTCCTAGTTACACGGATTCATGTCAGAGGAAAGCAGGGAGAGTACATTTCTCTTGGTAGGATTTCTGGCAGTAACTGCTTAAGTTACTATGAATAATAACTTATTACTCATGGGAATAAGTGTTTGTCACTGTGCTTTGAAGACGGTTTGGTGATACCAGTCTAGATCTGTCCCACTCACATGGCATATGTTATTTTGAAGTACTCATCAATGCTCGGTATTTTGTATGTCTCTTTTTTCCTCCCAACAGATGCTACTGCTACCACAGCCCCAGTCCCTACAGCAGAAGTTAATGTTTCTCAGGAGGTCAACCAGGTGTTTGAACCAGCTGATACCTTGCCCTCCCGCGGTGAGGCAGCCGCTGTGCAGCCCGTCATTGGGATAAGTCAGAGAGTGCAGATGAACTCCAGAGAAAAGAAGGACTTAGGGACGCTAGGTAAAAGCATTGGATTGTGTGCTGGATCCATTCCTGTAATTTTGGCAGGATGGACTTGTTTTGAGGCCCAGAAAGTGCTGCTGTAACTGGATCTAATGGCTCCAATGCTACCTCTTTCCTTTCCCTCTTCGCAGGGTATGTGCTGGGGCTGATCATGATGGTGATAATCATTGCCATCGGAGCCGGCATTGTCGTGGGATACATCTATAAGAGGTCAGTGGCTATTCTGCTTTGTCCTAAAGCTGTTTTAGGCATAAAATCACTTATAAGATCAGCAATGTCTGAATATCTGCAAACCCAACCAGATGCTAATGAAAAGACAAACAGATGCATAAGTCTTCAAACATCACAAATTGTACAAGAGTTTATCTTGTCACAACAAGAAAAGAGTAATTTAAGAATTAATCCCACTCTTCTCTATTTCACCCATCCATATGGTATTCTGTCACATGTAAAGTTTCAAACAGCCCTCTTTTTGTTTGTGTGTTTTGGGATGTGTGTGTGCGTGATTTGATGTGGCTTTCTCAGGTGCTTCTAGGGAAGCTGGCTTCTAGGTAGGAGCTGTAGAGAGCAGAGCCCAGGTGCCCTCACAGGAAGTTTACTTTGCAGTCAGAAGAGCAATCCTTTCAGCAGGCACCTCTTTGCCTGCTTTCTCTAGGTAACTTTAGGAGAAAAATAATTGGTGAATCCTTTGCCACACGTGTTGTATTCTGTGAAGCTGCATATCAGGTAGCACTCTTTGGAAAAGTTCCATTTACCAAAGCTCCTGTCTGCTTTATGGTCAGGTTTGATTCATGTGTAAGTTATGACTTGTTTGGCCACTTCGCTGCACTGCACAGAAACCTTTCTGTAGCTCAGCAGCATCTGAGCATCAGAAGGGTTTGTGGTAATAGGAAGCAGGTTAGTTGTAAGAGACAGGGCAGGATTAGCAAGTACCAGTATAGCTGCAGCAAGTGAAAGCCCAGGCTGTCTCCTCTGGGAGGGTTTGTGCTGTGTCTTGGCTGTTTGACAGCAGCCTGATACAGCCAAGCAGAAGGAGCCCTTTCCCAAGCTGGGACACGTCCTTATGTAAGTGTTTATAATAAACGTCGACAGAAGAAAAAAAACAGAGGGAGGAGTGTTACATAAGGGGCAAAACACAGAGCGCCGCTTGTTGAAGAATCTGATTTGAGTTGTCACTTCAGAGAACGCTGTCTCGTGTGCTGGCAGGATTGGCAGCCGCTGCTGCACACTTGTAGGCAGCTTTGAAAAGCTGCCAAAACACTTATGTGCCGACTGGAAACCCCAGCAGCTCTGCCTGTTGGGGATCACAAGCCTCGGGAGGTGCTGAGTGGTGCCTGCCCCACTTCGCTCCTTTCTTTGGCAGGAAGGAGCAATACTGAGCTTTGTCCTAACACAGCTTTGCTTCTCCAGATCCATAATATGCACTGCAGGGCTGCAGGCACAGGATTACTTTTCCTCTCTTCCCGGGTGCCTTGCTCTCAAAATTGCATGTGCAAGCTGGCAGGTTTGGGTGGGTGTGGTGAGAAGCCTCTAATGTGTTTTATAGCTTTTGGTATACATAGCCTTTCTGGAGACAACATGCTATTAATGCCATCCATTTTAAAGCCACGCAGATCTTCCTCAGTACAAATTACAGAGGTGTCACCTCACTTAGCAACAGGCTGAAAAGTTAAGTAGGCTTGAGAAGCCACTTGTGGTATTAAGCTGTTAGCTGCAGCCACAGCAGGCACAGCCAGCTCTGAAACAGGCTTGAATAAATTCAGTAATGGCATCACTTGCTACACGAGGTTGTTTGCTTCAACAAAGGCAGAATCTATCACCAGCTTCAGTAGTTGTTTCTGTTAGATGAAGCAAGCTATAGAAGCTCTTTTGTGCAGCAGTGGGCTCTGCTGTCTCACTGCTCCCTTGGCACCAGACCGTGCTGTGGGACTGTAAGGTATTAAGAAACGTTTGTCAGCTCCGTGGTTTGTAGAAGTTTGGCTTTCCAGTCATCATTTAGATGAAGTACTGTCAGTGAATAAGACATTATGGGGGAGGAACAGACTTCACTTAGCTGCATATCTGTAAAGGTTCTCATGGTCCTCTGCCAGTGGTAGGGTATGTGTCTGGGCCCTCTGTATGTGTCTGGAACATCCTTTTGTGAAACAAAGAATTGAGTCTTGAGTCTTCTTTTCTGCCACGTCACCTTTACTGACTGCCTTCAAGCAATGGCACTCAAACCATGCGTATGTGTATTTATTTTTTCTTATCTAGGGGAAAAGACCTGAAGGAAAAGCACGAGCAGAAAGTTTATGAGCGTGAAATGCAGCGCATCACACTGCCACTCTCAGCGTTCACCAATCCTGCCTGTGAGCTTGTAGATGAGAACACAATTGTGGTTCACACTAACCAGACACCTGTGGAGGACACACATGATGGCAGTGGCCCGCTCATGGGGCAGGCAGGTACCCCCGGTGCCTGAGCAGCTGGGGCAGGAGACGTCCAGGCTGAGTGAAGCTTCCAGCTTCCCACTGTGAGTGTGGGGGTTGCGTGTGTTCATTTCTATTTTGTTTTCTTTTTGATGAAAGCCAGATGAAGGTGATGCAGAGGGACAGAGCAATGGGCTATTCATCACAGTCTGTTTGAGGGGCACCATTCAGTGCATGACCAGCTGGGGACTGGTGTGGTGGATCCTGCTGCTTCCTCCCACCTATCTCCCTGGAGTGCCAAGGAGCTGGAGGGGACGACGGGCCAGGTTCACACGTGGCCACAGAATCAATTGCCCTGAGTGTGGTCTTGGCTTCCTGTTTTTCTGTTCCTTTCCTATTTAACGGTGTGCACTGTTACTTACGTTTCAGCCTGGAAGCCCAGGAGGGAGCAGTACTGCAGGGACTGAGGGGAGCTTCATGTCAGACCTAGATAATTACACTGATTATAGTTCCTGTCTTCTTTGCTTTAATGGCTGAGAGCTGGAGAATCCTATCCAGAATCCTGCTACTAGAACAGGTTTTTTTTTTTCCCAAGAAAGAGTGTATTTGAGGGATGGCTCTGGCCAGCGACAGTATATTTAGCCCCAGTGTAAATTTGGAAAAGCTCTTCTCAAGGTCTTGACGAATCCAGGTCTTCCAGGGCTGAGGGTACATCTCCATTCCCCTGTGGTGCTACATGCGCAGCCACAGTTGTAGGTGTCCAGGTGGTCTGCCTCCTGCTCACTTACACAGATCAGGAGACCAGAAGGCCAGCAGCAGATAGTTCTGGAGTGCAGAAAAAAACTGTGCCCTTCAGTCATCTGCAGCAGGTTGAGCACTAAGGACAGATAACATCCTCTTCTAAATTCCTTCGACTTTCTACAGAGCCAGCTCTGGAGGGAATGGTCAAGCCAGCTGTGGATCCCAATGCAGCTGCCCTTGCTCTGAGGGCAGGACAGAGTTGCTGCTCTTGTAAGATCCCAAAGTCACAGCATGGCTTCTGGCCCAGCGCTCTTCACACACGCTCAGCTTGTGCTGCAAGACCGCTTGCTTACCGAACCTGGCCCTATTAGAGAGATTTTTATAACAACTTTTATCAGCATTCCAGGGACTTTGGAAAGGATAGCTGCTGCAGTGTCTCCCAGATGGCACCGAGGCAAGGCCAGTTCAGGGAAACATCTATCCCCACCTCAGGGGAATCAAGCCATTCAAGTAAGTTTTCTAGCCATCTGCTTTATAGCTGAGGGCCTAACAGGGAATAGCACTTGGCAGCAGGGGTTTTAGTGTTAATGTTTGATTCAAAAAAGGGAAATGTTTTATTTTTAAATGCCTTTGAATACCATTTCTTTGTAAAATGTTTTAAATACCTCATTATGAGAAGGTGCAGATTGTGCTACCTTGTATTAAAGCTTAAATGAAAAATGCTCTGTAGACCTGTGTGGACTGTGGCTCATCTCTATGTTCCTGCCTGCCAGAGCAGCATACTTTTGTTTGTTGCAGACTTCAAACTGAGGAGAGGGGACGATGCTACTACAGTTTGCCAGACCCAAAGTTAAATCCCTACAAGCAGTGCCTCTACTCCCCAGCACAGACAGGGGACACAGAACATGTCTCCTTGCTGCCAGCAGCTAGCCCACGACTTGGGCAGTGTTTCTGAAAAGCAGCTGTGGGTGTGTGAACTGGGCTGACAAAGTAGGCTGGCCCGTGGGAAGATTGCTCTCCGTTACAGCCCCTTCCTGCAGTGACGCAGGTCAGTTCTGTTTTGAGGCCGCTCAGCAGCAGCTCTGTCCCTCGGGGCCTTGCACTGGAAAGCAAGGAGACAGCATAACAGGTTACGGGAGGCACTGACATAGCTAGCATTTTTTCTTCAGTCCTGGCATTAACAAATGCCTCTTGAACTACATATTCAGAATATGATGTTTCTAAGAACGGGCTGTATTTTTATCCCTGACTCAGGAAAGTGGAGAGGCTCCATGTTCTGCTGATTCTTGCCAAGTCTTAAACAGAACAGCTAGACAGCATCCTCCCTTTACATCACTCCAGGTGAATATTACCATTTAGCACTTGCACAGCATCTCAGTAGTCCTGTGTGTGGCAGAACCCCTGGCTCAAGGAGTTGTTCCGATATCTGGTTGGTGTAGTTTTGTTGTTGCCTTTCTGTGACAAGAGAAACCCAAGATGCAGTTTCCTGCTTTATTACATTTTTACACAGACAACACAATCTTGTTTCCACAGCATACATTTACTGTTTTTTTAATTTAGTTAGGATGTGGAGCTGTGCAAATCACAGTTCATAAATCTCACCCACATTACCCAGGACTCTTCCCTTCAGAGGTCCCCTCAAATCCAACCTTGGGGGAGGGCGAGGAAAGGACAAATCCTATTAACGATCCTGAATCCACTGGACCCAGTTTAGAGAGGCTCCTCCACTGACTCAAAGTGCAAGGAGCCCCACGTGTTTCTAAAACACCACTACACGGACTAAAAACAACCCCCTGACACACACACCTTGCGTCAGGTGCTGACTGGTCCCATGTAATTGTACGCAATATTTTGAACTCATGGGTAGGCGTGAGGGGGGTGGGGTGAAGTGAAGCTAACAGCAAAGGCTTCACACCCATATCCCACAGTTCAGTACTGAAGGGGTGGGGAGGTGCTGGGAGAATGGAATACACTAAAAAATCAAGTTACACCAAGAGGTTTGTAGAACTTCTGAGCAAACATTTTGTTTGGTTCTGACAACCACGTTAAGCTACTACTGAAGTAGTAGCTTTCTTCCTTCTCCACCTGAAGGAAGAAATACTCCACCTCTCAGTGATTCCAAGCCCTTTTTTTCTCCCTAAAGCAGGGAATGACCCCAAGGAAAGTTTCTGCTTGGACAATCAGCCTAGGTGCTGCAGCAGCAGCAGCTGCAAGGACCTTCAGAGGCAGCAACCTGCAGGGAAGGATAAGGTAATGGCAACTGAATGATTAGTTTTCCAGCTGCCACTCCTAGTGAGATGGGACAGTCTCCAGCACTCTTCTGTTTACCAGCAAGTAAGTTCATCCTTTAAGTAGCCTTGGCCACATCTCACTTTACCATCATCCGTGCACAAAGCGTGAGCCACTTCAGACCTTTACCTTTCTGAAGAGCACCTTCTGCCACCCTGTCACCTTGTTTCCACAGGCTGAGAGTTCCAGCAGCTTTGCCTTTCCAGGGATGCTCACAGTCAGTGTCTAGTGCAGTTCTACATATTCAGGTTCAAATGCTCTCACCTGGGGTAATGTCCTTGGGCAGGCAGACTTACTGTACAGGGTCAGAGTCTGAAGATGCTTGAGGCTCATTTTCTGGCTGCCCATCCAGTGGGGCAGGTAGAGCTCAGTCTTAGTGTTTCTAGGTGGGCTTTCAGAGGTATTCAGAGACAGGAAGAAAAAACCCACAAAAAAAACCTCAAAACATAAACGCATACATGCTTCCCCATGAGAGCTGCCCAGTTCCTAGGCTTTTTCACTCCCATCCTCGATGTCAAATATCAGTGGGCTGTTCTGGAAAACACAGGCACAAACATATATATACACACACACACGCTGTCCTGGTTGGGTCTTTTGCCAGATGTCCAATTTTCCCAACTTTCTGAGCAGGGCAGTCAGTGGGACAAGCAGTTCCAGAAGTGCTGGTCCTTGCCCAGGAGAGTTTCCTATAGCAATTACCTCCCCGGCTGACGGGCCAGAGTGGCTTCACAGCTTGCAGCCAAGTTCTAAGGCACCACAGTAAAGAAGCCTGAAAAGGCCAGAGAAGCATTTCTCAAGCCAGAAAAATAGTGTTGAGCAGCTTTCATAGGTGTGGTTAGCAGGAAACAGTCCTTTTTGCTTCTGAAACATGCCAGAAATCCACAGTGAATCAGGATGTCCAAGAGGAGGGCATTGGTTGAGGGGAGAGAGGCAATGCAGCGAATGCACAGCGTGGTGCCCTGTTAATGCCCTGGAAGTGGCTGAAGTGCATCTCCCTCCCTGTTGCTCAACTCCAGCAGAAGTGATGCAGGCAGCAGGACGAGCTGACTAGGTTGTGTTTTCGGGTAACTTGTCACGGTTCAGTCCGTACTGCACACTCACGTTGTGGTCCAGCTCCTCCAGCTCAGATGGGAGGGGGATGGCAAGTTCTCCCAGGTAGAGAGAGAGAGCTTCAAAGGAATCTTCAAGCTTGGAAAAAGGGGGCCTAGGGACAACAATGAGGAAGTGTGAGTGGGGAACATGAAGCAGAACAGCACGTGGAATGCCTGGGCCAGCTGTCCATCCAGGCTACCATCCCTGCACAGAGGTGTGAGCAGGAACATGATTCCCCCCCATTCAGTTTCACAGACAGACAAGATCACATTTGTTTGGGCTATTAGTTTTTACAACTGATGACCAGGAAGGTCCAGCTTTTTGGAACCCTGATCTGAAGCTGCAAACTTCATAACTGAAATAAAATTAAGTATTTATATTTCATACCTGCTGCCTAGATCTGCCCCTACTTTTTGCACATGAGAAATCCTGAGCAATCAGTTCTCCCTTACCCTGTCTTAGACGTTGCTTAAGAGACCTTTACCATACTCAGCAGCCCTTCTTCCAAGCTGTTGAGTTGTCAGGCTTTCCTCACATGGAAGCCTTGGAGCATTCCCACAGAACGCTGGAATCCAGTCCTGTCCTGCTCTATGTGCAAAACAATCCTTCCACCAAGGGTAGATGCACACATCCTCCAAGCTTACCTAAGAGTTCTCCCCGCCCCAAACCTACCTGCTCTCTGGTTCCAGTCTACAGCAAATGGCAGCCAGAGGGAAAAAGGCTGGAGGACAGTCAGCAGGAACAAACTTTTCCCAGAACAGCTTAACATTAAGGCCAAAATCCAGTGTGCGTGGGAGACAGTCTGGGTCAGCATAAACCTGGCCTATGATCTAGGGAGAAATGAGAGGAGTGTTGAAGTACAGTAACAGTCCCCAAATGTTACCAAGCAGGGAATTCAGCATTAGGGAGGGGGGTCCTTCATTCAAAGTTTTAGGGTGAAAAGGAAAGAACAGAAATACCGTTCCTCCTATCCTATGGCACCAGCTGCAGGAATAAGAATGCACTGCACATACAGGTAAACTTCAGGTGAAAGTTCTGCAAGACTTGGCAATATGGCCACTGTTGCAGAGCAATGCCCAGACACCACTTTATCTCCAGGGTTCTTCTGCTGGAAGACGCATGACAACATACATCTCCCAGAGAACTCAGCAGTGTCCCACTGCTGTGCACTGGTCAGGATGATGCAGTCCCTCCTGAGTGCAGGTAATGAACACAACCTGCATCACCATCCCATCTCTCCTCTCCCATGAAATCATACACCACCACCAGCAAAGCTTCTTATTCATGGAGCTTGACTTAAAATGGTGTTGTGAAGGCAACAGCACCACAAATTCCAAGTTGCTCAGTTAGCAGCAAATTCAGCACCCTCGCAACCAAGGGTAGGGAGTGGAATGAACAACTATAGCCAATGCCCATAAAGTTACAGGAGAGACATATGGGTGGAACAGAGATAAGTCCTGCCCCAGCACTCAAAGTTTTGTGCTCACCACGAACCCCACTGTCTCACTGAGGTGCGCTCCACCTCCAGTGCCTATAGAGCACTTAAAGTGTACTAAGAGGGAACCTACCCACAGCAGAGAGCTGTAGGGTGAGATATGGGCACAAAAAAGGTCAATGTCAATACAAATTCTCACGTGGGGAGAATATTAGGTTTAAAGCCTCATAACATCACAGGTAGCACAGAAAGGGTGTTATAAATAAACACCCAGGCTCTTCCATGCCAATAAACTCAGCACTACAACCACATCCTGTAGCGAGACAGTGAAACACCCATTATGTATTTTGGCAGTGTTACTTCCTTATCTGCTTTTCGAGTGCACACTTTTTCTCAGCATTTTTATTTTGGTCACAAGTGAAATGTTCATATCCCACCACCCCAATTTTTTTCCTAGATGAAACAACTGTTTTAATCCCACATACAGATTTTTCACGTTCCTAAATCTATCACTCACAACCACAACATTCTCCAAGAGGAGGGCTCAGTATAAACAGATGAAGCCACAAAGATTTATGCACAGATACCTTCTTTGTTCTCTTTGTCCCCAAACACTGAAGATGAAACTGTGCTGGGTCTCTCCTAGTGTTCTTGTAACTGTTGCATTACCTGTATACCTAACAGCTCAGCTTTCATCTGTATTTCCACTGTCTTACATACTTACAAAGGTTAAATACCTTGCAGCTTAAGTGGTGCTCTCTGCTCTGTAGGCAGGAAAGCCCATTATGGCAAAGATTGTGCAATGGCTCAGAAATATGCTAAGCCAGCAGATCTTAAGGTGTATGCTTCATTAACAGAGCTGCAAAGAGGTTTCAGTTTCTCCTTTGAAATCAAGTGCCTTCTACAGTGGAAGCTGTGAATTTACTGAGAATGTACAGCTGAGCACTCTTTTATTGAGGCAATAAAAGTAAAAATAAAAATCACAGTTTTAGGGAACATCTCTTCTAAGAAAATGGATACCAGGGCTTGATCAGCACCTGACAAGAGGAGGGATGCAGAGTAAGCCTGCACTCCCAGCTTAACTCACTGTGCTATCAAAAAAGGCTATACACTCAACCACAGGGCTTGATAAAACACGTGAAAGGAGATGGTAACAGGGAAGGGAAAGTCCACTGAAAATGCCATGTAATGTCCTGGACTTACCTCACAAAGAACTATCCCAAATGAAAAGATGTCCACTGTCTCATCATAGCTCTGTCCTGCAGGAAACATACGGCATTCATCTTTGTGACAGACAACTCCTCACCCAGCTATTCCAGGAGCTGCCAGCATCTCCCTCAGGCTTGGCCTCCAAAGCTTAACTAAGCCTATTCCCTTGAGGGCCCTACAAACAGGATACAAAGCAAGGCTTAAATCTGAGCAGGGTCAGCTGCCCCAAGATATGTCTATCAACTGCATCTTTGTATACACCACTATCCCGTATTTTAACTTTGCTTCTGTCTCATACTGGGGAAGAAAAGGACAACACAGGGAAACCTCACATACCAGAGATCTAAGGAAATGCTACGGATAACTATGGAAAGCTTCTGCCCATTTCCACTGACTAGTGTTCTAGTGCCTCTCTACATAGCACTAAGTCAGCGTTCAGCTTCACCAGCAGCCAGTCCCTGCTGCAGCGACTGCAGAGGTAATAAATTACACAGCAGCAGTGCTCTGAATCTGGGAACACAGACTGGCTCCAGCAGGCCATTCTCTCCTTACAGACACACCCCTCCCAAGCTAATATCCGGTAAACAGCTTTTTTGTAGAGGTGATGTCAGACTGCACTCTTGCTATTCTCCTGACAAAGGCCAGGTCTGACACAGCCTCCAAGCAGCAGCCTGCAGGCCTTTAGAGAAAGAAAACAGAAGAGTACACAAGAAAGCAACATGAAGAATTGTTGAATATGGGGGAGAAAAGCCAAGTCCTCTTTTCTCTGGTGAATTAGGTTGGGCAATACTGATAACATAGCCACCCCAAGTGCTCAGCCTGGTCAGACAGACCTGCTCATTAGGAGGAAATTGCACCCATTATATTTCACCCTTACCTCAACTCCTGCAGGGACGGTTTTCCTCCTAATGAACATAGTTCATTCTGTATAAAACTGAAGGCTGTAAGCTGAAAAACAGATTTCCCTGCACTTGGACAACTCCTACCTTCACCCCAAGCCCAAGGCTTCAGCAAACCTGTCTGCAGATGGCTTCTCCCTGGATCTACACACCCACACATGTAAGCCTCCTGGAGTTTAATGACTCCATGTCTCAAGGGACAGTTACAAAGCATGAGACTGTAACAGAAATTGTTCTGAGCTTCTGTCTTGTTTCAGGTACATTCTCTCTTCCCTGATATTTGTACCGTAACAAGTTTAGGTCTGCCACTCTCCTGAAGAATCCCGGTGTCTGCCAGAAGACATTCCCTCTGCTAGTACGAGGGCTTAGCGGGACAGGTACAGCAAAAGAAGAGCAGCTAGGGTACCTGTGTGTATAAATACGCTCGTGTATTAACAGGTCTAAAAACACAGGCTCTCATAGGTTTGATCGTTACTAGGGTTGGGAGCTTTCTGTAATCCTATCATCCCTATCCCTGACACAGGCTGGCTCCTTGCCCGCAGCCTGGTATCACTATCTCACCATTTAGCATCTCTGGGGCCATCCAGTACGGGTTGCCAACCACCGTGTAGCGCTTCTTCCTGTCACTCTTCCGCAGGGTTCGTTTCTTGGCAGATGGCTTCTCCAGAGTGGGCTTTTTTCTTTCCTCCACAATCAGCCGAGACAGACCGAAGTCAGCCACCACCACTGTCTTATCCTGCACAGAGGATTTAGAACAAACTGCTGACTTCCCTCGGCTCCTCTCAGGAGCAGGGAGGCTGCAATTCCTGTTCACTGTCAGCAGTGGCTAAAAGAACAGAAGCAGCTGTATATCAATATTTAATAGTTGAGATGAACTGACTCTTATAACGTTGACTGTTAATAGGAGACACTACCACGGGAAAGGGGGTAAGAGATCAGAATGAAGAAACAGTGAAAGCAAGATCGGTCTGGACAATCTTATGTGAAGATAAAATTCCCTTGTTTAGGGCACCAAACCCTCTCTGAAATTAGTCCACTCTGACTGAAGGCTGTGAGCTCAACATCATGTGGAGAAAATCAGGGAATGAAGATGTGGGGAACAGCATACTGTGGGGAACAGAGGTGTAGCTCACCAACTTGATTAGGCAGTTATGTGAATTCAGGTCTCTGTGAATGATGCACATGGAGTGCAAGTAAGCCTAGAACAAAAGAAAACTCTGTTAGGGTTTTCCAAGCAATATATCCCTTCACATTTACAAACTTCAACCATGTGCTAGTAGTCAGGCAGGATCCACAACCCCTCAATCATCACCCTACTGAAGCTGCTAACCCTGACCCGGGAGGTTTGCCCAGTGATGCTGGAAAAGTTTGACTCACCATTCCAGAGGCAATTCCTTTGGCAAAGCTGACTTTCTGCTGCCAGGGAAACGGGTCCTGAAAGACAAGTCCTCACCAGTCAGGGACTATCTTACCATCTGGTGACAACAATTCCTTCTCTACAGAAGTCAGAAAACAGTGATATAGCCCCAGCAAAAAGGCACTTCCAGCTCCAGGCTACCCACAGCTAAGAAAAAGCTTTTCCACACAGTTCCACAGGAAAATACCATCAACAAGCATCATAAGGCTGGCACACCCACAGTGCGCTGTCAACCTCATTCCATAGTAAGTAGAGGCCTACCAGGCTTCCCCTCGGCATGTGCTCACCGCATTGCGGAGGAAGTCCTTCAGGGTGCCACCCTCGATGTACTCGGTGAGGAGATTGAGCTTCTTGTCCTTGTACAGTACACCAATGAACTTCAGCACATTGGGGTGATCCAGGCTGCGCATCACTTTCACCTGGGAAGCAGAGACACATCTCAAAGCGCAGAATGAAGCAACTCCTGGTAAATCCTCTCTGTATACTTGTACTGCTTCTGTCCAACAGAGGACAGCATTCCTATCCTGGAGGTTACCTCCAGGCACCAGAGAGTGCGCTCAACCCCTAATCAAAAAGCATTCGACTACCTTTTGCCTCTTCGTTTCCACATCATGCAATTAACCTGATCTTAGTCTTTAAGGAAAGCACCCTTGGGTTCAGCAAACTTTTCAGAGACAGAAGTTCTGCAGAGCAGCTATCTGTTCTCCACTGAGTGTCAGGATCAGAATAGTGGCGTCAGCTGTTTAGGGAGCTGCCTGCCTTTAAGCTAAATCTGCCTTTGAAAAACATGGTAGGCAGCCGCCAAGAAAATAGTTTAAATACAGCAGGAGTTTTAAACATCTTATGGATATTGGCCTGCATCACTTGTATCTGTGCAAAAGGCTCAGGGGATAAGTCCTTTATGTATTTGCACAGCTGCATGCCTCAGACTCAGTCTGTTTTATATCACTGAAAAATTAATGAACTGGGAGCTGAAGTCATGGCTACTGCTCAGTGTAAGCAAGTCACACTTTGCTGCAGCAAACATGCAGCTGGTGTCACGCTCTCTCTGGTGCAACGTCTCCCTCCTCAGCACTTTGACTCCTGCCAGTCTGCTAGCACAGTAACTCTCACTGGGGAAGATGGAGGAGTGTCACTGCACTCAGAAACTGCTGGAAATTTTGCTCCTACCTCTGTCAAAAAAGTCTTCTGTGTTTCCTCATCACAGCGAATCAGCTCCTTCATCACCATCACCTTTCCTGTTGCTTTGTGAGTCACCTGATAGAAACAGAAACCACAACTACAGGCCAAGTTCGAGAATAAATAGCTCCAATGCTCTTGCAGCTCTTCTGAAAAGTAACATCCTCCCCCTCTATCCAGAGAAGGCATCAAAGAAAAAACTCAGAGTCCAGGGATCTGAAGAAAACAGCATAAAATTTCTGCTGTTGGAATGCAAAGTCTCTGTAAGTGAAAGAGAAACTCCCTAAGGCTGACAGAGTTGGTCATACCCAGAGACCAACAGCATCCCAAGAACCAGAGCTGAAGTCTCCTTTTTACGAAGCTTACGGCTGAGCTGTCAAAACCTCCGAAGGCATCAGTTCTGTACTTGTGCATGTCTCAAGCTCCCTTACAGAAAGCACCCGCCCAGCATGATGCTCACAGTTTATACACAGGTTCTAACAGCTACATTCTGTATCAGCAAAGAAATCAACATTCACTTGCATAAGAAATGAAACCAAACAATGCAAAGCCACACCACCACTTTGGTATGCTTTGGTTTTAATAGAGACCGTGAAGTTTAGTGGTTTCTGATCAGCATATCAAACTTAATCACGTGCAAGAAGAACTAGGTTGCACAGAGTGTTCAGTTAAGGCAGGAAGCAGTTGTTTTACCATGCTCCTTAGGAGCAGTGTTTTGCTACCTGCAAGAAATATCCCAATATGGCACGCACCCAGAGAAAACACACCATGAACACTGGGCAGTGCACTTCCTAGCTCTTGGCACTGAAAGCATTTCCAATTCCAAGAGCTGCCTGGATCCAGCTGGTTTATGGCATTCTGCTGTGTTCTAGAGGTTTCTCTTAATCAGCTCTGCCTTGCTTGCATAGGTACAGGAGTGAATAGAAATGTGCCAAATTCTAATAAGCGAGTTTTCTTGGAGTCCCCCTTTGGAGTCGCTTTGCTTGGCTAGCTAAATCCCTCTGAAATCTCTAGGTAACTAAATAACCACATTCTCTCTAGGAACAGAAAGTGACTGTTCTGACCAGACATAGTACTTGCTGCAACAAAAACATTCAATCCAAAGATCAAGAAAGTTGTTGCTTTTTTGCCTCACACCTTTTAAAACAAAACACCTTTCAGAAAACCTCCAGAACTGCAACCCAGAACATGAGGCCCAGTTATAATACTTCGGAAGCTTGTGAGCTTTTGCAAACACTGTGGCACTTTAGTTCTCATTTGAACCATGGGACATAGCAAGGCTAATGCAGGTGGAATACAAATGCATGGAATAATAGAATAACACAACAGAAGCAAGAGAATGATATTCTTCTGCTCCCATCTGAAATCAAGCATCCATATATAAGTAGCGAGCCAGGGAACACTATGCGTTTCAGCCAGGGACATGAAAGCCAGGGATATCTAATACCCAAAGATAAAGGGAAGTGTGGGGACAAAGACAAGGCAAGGCTAAGTGGTATTCTTAAGCTGACATACCAGCAGAACTGAAACAGGTGTCATCATGGAACTCCAAGAGGGCAATTTTAACTCCCAGAGCATGCACCAGAACAGGATGGCTATCAGGTAATTTGAGCAGAAAAAAATGCCTTTGTGCCATTGACTGTGGGGACGCAGATGACAAAAGCATGCGACAGAGGAAAGGTTCTGCTTACCTGGACCTGTTATTTGTCTATGAGCAGAGGAGAAGAGAAATATGCTCATTAGTACAGTATAGTATAGTAGTACTGGCCCACCACCATCCATGAAAACATGTGATGAGTGAGGTGTAAGGAGAAAAGTCCCATAACATGCTGAGTATCTGAGTACTGAGGAGCTCATACCACCTTCAATAAAGCAGAGAAAGTCGCCCTGATGCTGTCATAGATGCTAGGATAACAGCTCTTTAAGCACCCCTAGCCAAGATCAGAAAGCTTAAAGGCAAGAGAACAGAACTGCTATTAATGGAGATTTTTAACTGTGACAGCCATGCAAGAGGTGATGGCTACCACCACATTTAGGCTCTGATCACAGTTCCGAGCTCACTGAATCAGCCTGGCAAACCCTTGAGTATGCCACACTAACAGCGGGAGAGCAATACTGAACTGGGGACTTAATGCACTTCCCTGTTCTCCCCGCCTCACCCAGGTCCCTGCAGTGACATGGGCACTCTAACTCAGGAGATGAACCAGTATAGCCAAGATTGCCATTTGAAAGAGACAAAGAAACGGACAAATGGATCTCACTGGGCAGCCCAGGTGAGTTCCAAGACAGATCACTATCAGCAGGGCAAAGAAAGGCCACGGTGTTGAGGTTTACGAGACAGACTGCTGTAGACAAAGTAACTGATGAATGCTTGGGGAGGTCCCTCACCTTGATTGCTTGTCCAAAAAATCCTTTTCCTAGTACTTCTCCATGAATGAGATCACATGGCCGGAAGATTTGCTGGGAGCAGCTAGAAGAGGAGCGTAGAGATTCAGAGCGACTGATGTCACGGCTCAGAAGGAGGGGTTCCTTTGGAGAACTGGGGCCAGGAGACTTAGAAATGCTGTTACTTCGCCTAGAAAGTAAAGGAAATGAGGTCAGTGAAGCTGCCTAAAGCTTTTGGTTCAACGTATACCATCATTAGCTCCTAAGGGACCAGTTTCCAGATGCACTTTAGCGCTCTTCACATCACAAAGGCCAGATGCTCTCCCAGCACTGTGGAAGCTCTTCACAAACCAAGAGCAGCTTCCAAGCCTGGAGTGCCTCACAACAACGCATCCTCTGCACTGTCAATTAGAGGTGGAGCTCCTGAGGAGGAAGAAGCTGTGAAGACGCAGCTTTTCTTACTTCTAAGCAAAGATTAAAATACTGGCAAATGACCGAACAAGCAACTGAGTGCACCAGTCTAGAAAAACAAGGTTTTTTCCCGAATACCAGTCATATTCCCTTTGAGGACACATTCTTCCCCAGCCATTTAAGGCTGATAAAAATCTGACCTTTCTGTTTTCAAACTGTAAAACTCAGTATCTTTTCTATGGTAGAAGTAGAGCTCCTCAGTTTTATTAACTAAAGTTTATCACCTTGAAAGGGAATGAAGAGAGCGCATGTCAACAGTAGGATGTGAAGGTCTCAACTGCTTCACCAGTGTTCATACCAAGGCTCATACCATGGATTAGTCACATCTCTGCAGTCATTTTCAGCCACAGCGCCTAAGCGCAGAGCAGCCCAGCCAAGGAGCACAGGGCAAAGACAAGCTAGGTCAGAGCCTTCAAGGCTTTACCTGAGGGATCGTCTGCGGAGCGTTCCTTCCAGATTCTCCTTGATGTCCAGCGGAGAGATGGAGTGGGGAGAGATGGGTGACTTTATGTGGGTGGGAAGCCGGGAGTCCAACCGAAGCCTGTCTAAGCGCTGTGAGACAGGGTCGTGCTCTATCAGCAGCTGAAGCGTCTGGCTTGTCTTGCGAATCAAGTCCTCCACCTTCAAGCAAACCAAAGGGAAGGATAGTAGCAAAGTGCAGGAATATGAATGACAGCAGACAGAGGAGACACAGCAGAATGCCCCTCAGAAATCAGAGTTCAGTTTTGGTGTAGTTGCACACACCACAGTTGTATACCAGACAAGACAAGCTAACAACACAGAAGTTTCTCATGGTATTCAAGCCTCTTCTGTTCTGGTAAAAAATAAGAGACCAAACTGGTTTGTTTTTTTTTTTTTGAGAAGTGCTTGAAAACTACACAAGATTTCACCCTCAACAGTGCTGAAGAACATTGCTAAAGCTGTTGTGCTCCTAATGTTCTATCCAATACCAACAGTAAAATCTTCGCGCAGTGAAAGTAATGGTGGTCTCACTACACTCTTGCAGCATCACCTGATAGCTGTAAAAAGCATTTTCTTGTAAATGCAGACACCAAATATAAAATTCTTTTTCAATGGTAATCTCATACCTAGGATAAGCTGAACCTTTGTCTATTACCAGGTGCCTCTAAGGCGATTAGAACAGCAGACTTCACTAGTAATACATAAACAGTCTTCACAGCCTCTCTGTCCTCTAAGATGCCACAGCTTTATGCTTTCCTTATCATCTTCCTCCGTGACTGAATGCCACAAATTCAGAACTGCATCCTAACTGCACTTCCTTCTAATTTCCTCTTCAGCTGGAGTAAGCAGCAAATTCTGTCTTTGTGTCTGTTCGTACTGCTAACATGAGTACCATGGGTGTTCTCATACACTGTACGTAGGGTGGGACAACAGTGCCAAGAGACAGAACAGCTTTAGGAAGAGAGATGAGAAGGAGGCTTCAGAACAGAACTCTACCCACCTCCTCCACCTGTAACGTACGAATGGGAGCTCCGTTAATCTCCAGGATACGATCTGCAGGGTGGATGGCATTTCGGACATCTGGGCTGATGTGCATCCTGTTAACTCTAAACACAGGTATTACAGTGGTGAGGAAAAAGTCAATTTGGCCAGAATTATCAAAACTATTTGACCTCTAATGCTTCCCTTTCTATTAGTATCTTGAAGTAAAACAATGCTAATTTCCACTAAAGTAAATGCTTAGGTTTGAGCTGGTTTGGGGAGAGCTTATCATTTGTTCAATGGCAAAAATTGCCACTCTGTTACAATTCTTAAATGCTCCCATTCTACCAAGACAGACTTGCACAGCAAGTAAAGCAGCTGGCAGGACAGCAGTACAGCAGAACTTTTACCAGCTCCCTCTACACAGACATGAACTTTGCACACAGCCTTGTCATACTCACTCCTTCACTTGGACGCCAGTGGCATAGCTGGAGCAGCCGCCCTCAACAGACACGGAGAAGCCCCTCTTGCCATCAGTAGCTGCTGGCATGGAGATGAGTGTCAATGTATAAGGCAGCTGCTCACGCAGAGACTCAGTGGAATGTTTTTCTATCATCGGTGTCAGCACAATCTGGTTATGGCATTTTCCACTAGAAGAAGTGAAGAGAGTCATTGTGGTAGCCTCCTATCCCTCGCTGCCAAACTCACACTTCTAAGTTATTTCAGTGGCCCTAAACTACACTTTTGATGCTTGTTCCACTCCTTTCTCCCCCCTCTCCCTCCCATTAAAGGCAGCTTCCTGGTATTCCTTAGCATAGCATTAAGCTGACCCACAGGGAGTCAGCTAAGTGTGGCTTACACAGAGAGCAGGGAGCAATGCAATTTCCCAGTGGCAAAGCATGCAGCTCTGTCTCACCAGTAGAGCGTGGAATGCTGCACCAGTGCGTAAGTGTCCCCGTCTTCAATGATCACTTTGCAGCTCATGCAAGCAAAGCACTCAGGGTGATACTTGTATTCTCCAGCCACCTACAGACAGAAAGGGGAAGTGCTTAGTAAGAACAAAATCTCCATCAGCGTTTGCAGCTACTGCTTTCCTCTCATTAATTTGGTCATTCAGATCTCAGAGCCAAGGAGCAGCTTTTTACTGGAGAGTTACATTAGCCCACTCTGCCTTTCCGAAACCCCATCCCTAGCACTTTGTTTGCAAAACTTTGCTTAAACAAACATGTCAACATGCAAAGCAAAGCCTGTGTCCAGGAACCTCTGTTACATTTGGCAGCTGCTCTGCTATCAAAAATAGTTGATAGTCTGCTGCGGCCTAGTAAACAAGATATTAAACCTTCCTGTTCACTTGCTCTTGGCACGATAACCAATGTCACGCCTGAATTAATAAAGCTGAAAGGGCTTTTTTTTTTGGCAGACAGGCAATGCACAAATTAAGACACTTTACCAGACAGCTGACAGGGAGGAAAAGAAAATAAAACAGTAAGCTGAGACTACAAAATACTTTTGAAGGATATTTCTCTTCACTGAGATTCTGTTTTCCTTATGAGAACTTCCCTTCTTGACCATATTTTGCAAAGACTTCAACAGGCAATGAGAAACTGTTACAGTACTACTTTTGAGTAACGTTTTTATTGAGGCTCTAGAAAAATAATGGGTATATTTCATTCTTGACAGTTTTAGAGGCTACATATTCGCAAGGCTGCGGCAAGCAGCGGAACCTCATATTGTGCATAGTTCAGTGTTTTAAAACAAGCAGGACTAACACCACTTCAAGACAGCATTGGCCTGAAACCCACTCACACTACAGTCCAGGTGGCAATCTTCCCCAAAGCCAGAACTGCTGCTTATCCTGAGCTGAGAGGTCTGACTTTGCACTGCGGTGGAAAACTACCCCATGGACACCAGTGCTCTGCGCTACAGAGAGCGGCGTCCCGTTACTCATCCTTCCAGTTCTCATTCCTGTGCATTTCAGCACCTTCTTCCTCTTTGTTCATGTGCTTCAGATCCTTACAACTCTCCTTTAAGTCACTGTTGTTAAAAATGAATGTTGATAAGCCTCACTGTAGATCTCTGATACAAAAGCTGAGCAGCAAGAGGACTATCACTTTCAGTTTATTTGGTTGTTTGCACAGTGAGGACAACTCCCAGCCAAGGACAAGGAGTTGGAGGCAGGTATGTCGCATTCCTTACCATCACAGGTCCAGTCATCAGCAGAGAGCAGCCATGGCAAGATTCCCCAAACTTCCCCCAGTAGTCTTTGTGGCAATACAGCTTCCCATCTTTCTCATAGTACCAGTTAGTGAGGGGATCCTGGCATTCAGAACACCTTGAAGGAAACAAAGGAGCACGGTTCCTGTTAGCAGTGAGTCACAGAGCCATGGAAAACATCCCCTCCTGCGTGGAGAAAACAGACGCTCAGCAGCAGCTCACCGCTGGCTGTTCTAGTTACTGGTGCACTAAATCCCCCCATTTGACGATGCATTTTCAGCTGAGGATTAGTACCAACACTATGGTTTTGTAAGGAGAGGTGGTATCAACCAACACAAAGGAAAAGGCAGGCTTCCAAAGTTTCAAACAAATTCCATCCACTTCTTAGAACACATCAGTTGGTTTACATATTCTGCATTATAGATATTACTCCCCTCTTTGTCTCTGCATGCAGTTGCCAGGCACACAGACAGCTCTGCTGTGTTTCTACATAGTGTTTCTATAGCACCAAGCCTTCTACCAGAGCACCTCTCCCCTTGGCTACTTTAGGAAATGGAGGTAGGATCCACTTCCCTATGCATTACAAACCAATTTCACAGCAAGCTTTGTGGAAGGCCCCTCTAATCCTCCACAGACCACCCTCTCCCAAAGCTCCCATTTCAAGAAACAATCATAATTCATCCTTTGTCTGCCAAAAGCTAATAGACAAAACCCTCAAACAAGGAAAGAGATGCAGCAGTTCTGTTGCAGATATCACTTCAGCAAATCACAAGCAGAACCCAGATCTTCAGGCTTCCTGAGCACCAAATAATCCTGCCTCAGCAGGACACGCTGGGTAAAGGAATTTAACTTCTGCAGCACAGAGATGTGACTTAATGAAGAGATAAGGCCACAGACAGGACTACACTCCCTCAGCAGTTGCATCACTGAAGATTATTCCATTAGCCCTGGGCAGCACGTTCTCAGACTTTAAAAGGAAAACAGTCTGGCACTGGCCATTTCTGAGCGCAGAACCCAAGGCAGGTTAGTGACCATTACAAGGTGTTTTAGGCAACACCTTGATCCCTTTGTAAGCACAGTGTTTTCCCAAAGGCTGGAGGAGGAGTTTCTTCTCCTGCCTCAATAAGTTACTGTACCCCGAGGGAGGTGTGAGCGTGCCCTCCTGGGCAGCAGGGCTCTCTACAGCACCAAGTGCATTAAAGGCAGCATGTGGCAGTGGAGGTACACATTTCACATGCTTCCAGACTAACAAGAGAGCTACTGCTGGCCTCACCTTTCACAAGCTTTCTAAAGGCTTATTTGTGCCAAAGACATTCCTTGTAAACTCCTCCAACATGTAACGAGTGTACTGATATGGGACGCTGGTTGTGATCCAGCATGGATCCAACTCCAGCCAGAGTTCTTTACTCTGTCTCAAGAGACTGCCAAGCAACAAGATGAAGCTGCCTGTAAGTAGCCTACAGTTTTAGGGGAAAACACACCTCAGTATTTAATGCCATACCCTGCCCTCAGGAAAGCTGCTCCTTCGCTTTATACTGTTTGTTCTCCCAGCTGAGGAGCTCCAAATGTTGTTCCCCCTCCCTCTGTGATGGGAAAGGACTCCAGCACGTGCAACAACCCCCGTTAACTTTCTCTGAGCAGGGGGGGCAGCAACTTCACCTTACTACGAAGGGTACTTGCATTATTATAGCCCGAGCCTTGGGGCACTGTCAGGGTTACACCCTGCTCATGGTATGCAAGAGACCTAGAGGGCCCTGCAATGCATCTTGCCTTCAACCACTAGTCCTTGGCTTTCGCTTGCAGTAAATACCCCAAGCTGAATGATCAAGTAGGCGAGTGGGAGGGAGAAAGAACAAGTGGAGACCAACAGCAAAGATTTCTATCACCCTGTGGCAGAAACATCTGGCTCAGCATGGGTGAATTGGATCGCTCAGACTTATCCAACTTCTGTGTGCATGCCTGTACCAGTGCATGCTCTGAGAGTGATTACATCTTCAAACAGGGAGCTGTGACCAGACCTGCACCTGGGATGCAGACGGCAACACTGTAGACTGGGGACTGCTCTACCAGGACTTCAAGAGCCACCCTTGTCCAAGTTCTCCCCGCACAGGTGGGCTATTTTATTTGCTTTTAAGCACAATACCTCCTTAAGCTTCTTTACCCCCTTTTCCAACTTTAACCACATCTTTTTCTACTTAAGAAACTTGAAGTTTCCACAAAAACAACACAACTGCAGTTGTTTCAGACAGGCTCCAAAAGATCATATACGCTTGTCCTCCCTTCGCCTTCCCCTGCTTCCTCACTGATTCCAGCACCTTGAGTACTTTGCTTCCATCTGGAAACAAGCGCTGGTATTTAATTTGCAACAAACCCATAGCAAAATGAAGGTGAGGGGGTGGAGCCGGCAAGCAGTCAGTTCTTTGCTATGCAATTAAACAAATCTGGGCAGGACAAGTTTGCAGCTCAAGGCTCAGCACCCCACCCTGGGCAATGAGGCAACAGGAACAAAGCAACCAGCCCCAGAGAAGCTAAGTGCTGGTAATGGCTCTAACTGGCTGTTTCATCCCTCACTATCACTTAGCAAGGTGTTAGATTTGTCAGGGGTTGAGGGCGTACAGCACACAGGTATAGTTATAGAAACTGTTTCAGTGCCTTTACCCAGATGATAAAGGCATCACATGAATGTTTCACATGACTTTCATTGAAGAGATACGTCAGATCTTTATCACAGAAGGTAGCAGCATTGTCTCCTTCCTTTCGCGCCTCACTGCAGTGCGCAGCTTTACAACACTGCCACTGCTTGTCCTCACACCAGCTGAAAAAGGAATTCAGCTACTTCTTTTGAATTGAACAAGCTCATCTTTGCCAATCACTGCAGCCAAAAGAAAAGACTTCTTACTTCTCTTTTAGATTACAAGCAGCTCATCTATGATTTGCCACTCTTATGGCATAGTAGCCAAGCACGGTAACCACGTTTCTTGGAGGACTGCTAGCAGCCATATTTGATGTGGCTCCTCTTGCACACTAGACACCATTTTCAGATCTGCAGAGCTCTTTTCTTATTATACAGTGAATCTTCACTTCTCATCCTTGGTAATCAAGGATAATTTAACCTGCCTCCTGTAGTCATCCTCCAGGAGCCCCAGCAGCACCTAGAGCAAGGCATTTAGCCCTGACACTGTAATGCTGCAGCAAGAGTTCACAAATCGTTGCTTGGTGGCTGCTTGGGTTTGTGGGGGGTGGTGGGAAGATCAAGTGGCACCACGTACCCAGCCTGGTTTTCAGCACGATCAATCCATGCGGCATCTCTTTTACATCTAAACGAAAGCCAATACCCTCATGGAAGCAAAGACTTCCCTGGCACTGAAGAGATGATCCCTTTGAGAAGGGCTCATTAATAAAATCTACCCCCCACACACTGTCAGGCTGGATCAGTTACTGCTAGGCAGGCTCCAAAGGACTGCGGTACCAATTCTGCTGGCAGAGGGGAAGAGGACAGGCTGCGGACAGGCCGTGTAACTCCAGCCTGCAGCTAACCCAAAGGCTTCTCAGCCGGGCCCAGCACAAGTGTGTGCTCTGGCTCTAAGAGATGCTGGCCAAACAAGCACAGATGCGACAAAACACAGACTAAGTACATAATGTTTAAGCTCTGACTACGCAAAGCTCTTTCCATGCCACTTAGTGGGTGTACCTACGGCTTAGCATGATGCTCTCTATGTAGTGCACATAATGAATGGCTGCTCACTTGCCTTCTGAAAGAGGATGCTTTCTCAGAAAGTTGCTACTGAAGTTCAGCCATTGCACAGCAGTATTTACTCCTATCCTACTCTGTGCCATTCTGTGAGGCTACCCACCTCCAAATCAGTACACCAGTGTTTGTAGGAACAGAACCAGTAATGTGCAAATCCAGGCAGAGGGGACAGGAGAGAGACAATGGAACTGCCAGCCCCCATTTATTCACCTTATCAGCACATTAGCGTCAGTCACCATCCTGGCTGCACTCAGCCCTGCTAACAGCTTTCACCATGGAGATGTAATGCAATCAAAGCCTTATTCTGTTGCCTTTCTCAAGCCTCATTTGTTTGACCGAGCCAAAAATGGTTGTTAATACAAACCAAAATATCACGGGACAAGAATCATTTCCACTTAAGTGAAGTGTGTGGCGAGTCCCTAGTTACCTGCAAGGTACTTTATTTCTTTCTCAAACAAGATTATGGATTGCCTCACTGCAGATTACATCACCTTCTTGAACTCCGCAGCAGCATGTGGCACTCCCTCAGCCCATACTGTGCCCCAGTAAAGCAGCACTGGAAGAGATGCAAGTAGCAGCAGCCATAGTAATCTCATTCCTCTGGCAGTGGAGCAAAGCACAGGGGCGCAGGGTAAAGCAGCGTGTATTGCCGCTCTGTAAGGCAGCCTGCCTGCCTGGGCTACACAGACACTGCTCTGCAACACTGGTGCCTTTCCTCACAGAGCCTTCAGCAGGGAGGCTGGTAAGCAGCACCTCTCCTCAAAGCACCCTGGGTTGAGGCCGGCTGTTCCCTGCACACAAGCCCGGACCTCACTCTTTGCACCTTACATGCTAACTGCTTAGGATAGTGTTACAGGGGTGAAATGACAGCTTGAAGATCAACTGCTAATCCCGTGCAAGACTTACCGAAAGGGATCCTTGGGAGCGAAGTAAGCAGGGGCTGACAAGTAACTTCCCATCTTCAACAGTGGATAAACCAGCTCAGCCACAAACCTGTCCAACTGCCTCTGAACGGCTCTGTTCTGCCAACATGGCAGCAGCCAGTGCTCATTTAATCTTGCGCTGATTCAGACACCTCACCTCTCTTTCAAGCTGCCCAAGGAATGCCAGGTCTCTCGTCTGCTTGTTCCTTCTCAGATTTTTCCTGGCTCCCATGGCTGAAACCATCCTCTCCTGCACTCAGCAGCACCGGCACTCTTGGGGAGGATAGAATGACTGCTACCCAGGCTAGTTAGACATGCTTCTGCAATAGTTCTTCCAAGCTCTGCTGCTTGCTAACTATTGTCAAGTTTTCCCTTCTCTGGATCCACCCAAGGGTGGGAAGGGAGGAGGAGCCATTGCAGGAGGACAGCGTGTGGCTGCAGAGGCTGAATAAGCTCTACTTCTTTGCAAGTCGTGGGTGGAGCTTTGATCCAAAGGGGGCTGCATTAGTAAGTGCTGAACGAGGGTCGCTTTTGCCGAGTCATAAACCTGAAGCCACTCTTTGCAGCCGTGCCACGTTCTGATGGACAAATCAAGGAAGGCTGAGACTAAGGAAGACAGCTAGCCACGTCCTCTTCAGATTAATGTTTACTACATACTTTCCTAAATCCCGTACGGTGAGCTGCGATATACTGCCTTCACAGTACCTTCAGTCTGTTTGGTCATCCTCTTGCACAACGTAACTTCCCAGGGTGCTTCATCCAAGGAAAAGTAACTTTTCTTCCAACACTTTCAACACAGAGATCATTCAATCACTTAACCTAATCTGCATCTCCTGGAAGGAAGCTGAGAGGCATAAATCAGCACAGGCAGTACTCTCTCCTGCTTGCAGCACATGTAGTTACATCACTTAGCTTGCTCTGAAGCCAAGCATGATCTCTAGTGGCCAAATCAGCTAAAACTGTTAGCAAGAAACTGAGATGCAACAAATGTATGCTGCTGCACCGAGCCCTCCCATTTCTGTACAGTCAGCAAAGCCTGGCATGCCTGAACGCAGCCTGAAAATCACGCTGTGTTCCAGAGGCAACGCTACTCAGATGTGCTTTTACTGGAGATGCTCGTCTCTGTTGGCACATTGTCCGACGGACGCTTGGGGCTGAGCCTTGGCTGCAGATTTGACAGTTGCTGCTTGCTATTGAACTAAGCAGAAAGCCAGGCAGCGTTTTTTCCCCCTTTCTTAAACAGCCATCTTCATGAAAATAATAATAAATATATGTATAATCTTCTCTCTTTTCCCTCATTCAGTGCAGTTTCTAAGCCTGGCTGTAAAAGTGCTGCAGAGCCCAGTGCGGTTGTCAGCTCCAGCATGGATCTAATTCCTTCTGACATTTCACACAGCTCTACTGGAAGCAGCAACACGGTGAGTCTGTGTCTAGGAATGCGCTCTGGTCTCCCACATTCTCTATACGTTGCGTGCTGTAAATGGACCAGTGCTCACAACCCAGCGCTCCCCTGGCTCTCAGCACCACCCCACAACACACACATACCTCCGGTGCATCGCAGGGCCCCTCCCCGCCGCAGTATCACCTACAGACAAAGGCTTTTCCCCACAGAACTGCTACCGCGGGCTGAACTCCCTCCAAGGGGGATTCCACGTGACCTCATAAATCCCAACTTTACAGACAAACCTTTGAAGTTTTGATCCACAGATGTGATAAGCAGCCAGCTAGTCTGTGAATGAAGCCAGTAGATAAAGCCTAACTTCAAAGTAATAAAAACCACCCAGACAGCTCAGCAACTGGGAAGGGATTTTGTCTGAGACTTCCTTAAAGCCAAAGGACACACAGTCCGAATGTCTATTTTAAACAGGAAACATCTTATCAAAATGATTTTGCTTTAGCAGTGAGCCCCAGCAGCAGCCAGTAACTTACCTTTTCCTACACAGTATTCTCTTGTTACTTCTTGCTTTTGTCTGCACGATCTATTTGAGAACGCAACAGCCCTGATAATAGGGCTCTGGAAAAGGCGTTAATCTATTCATTCATTCTAGATCTGAATCCCTGCCAGAATGACTGCACTTCAAAAATGTTGATGAGCAGGTGGAGGGGACCTTTGCTGTGTAATTTTACCGATACCATCTCTAGACACCAACATGCACCAAAGCAAATTTATTTTTAAACAATCTGAGGTCAAATATCTGTATTTCTCTCTTGCAAATGCTGACACAGTATCTCCACTGCACAGCAGGGGCTGCTTTCCTTCCCATGCTGTGGAACTGCACAGTGATTTCTGCCAGAGATATAAGCCTGAACATTACAGCTGGCAAATGAAGGGAACACGTGAAAAGCTTCAACAATGACTCAACATGCAAACTGAGCTGCAAAACGTCATAGATTTACAGCTTTGTGCCCAGAAAAATGCATCACAGCTTTGTGGTATTCAAGTGATTAAGAACTTTAAGCAGAAAGGGTTTGGTTGCATACCTTGACACCTTGTTTACTACAGCTTACTCTGTCCAATAGCATATCTACAGACAGATGCAGTGCTCAGCCTATCCACCAGCCCTACGATACACAGATTTACCCTGGCACAGACAGGCACTTCAGTATGTGTGCGGACTGGGTGTAAGCTGGGGAAAAGGCATCACTTGATGCTTGAATGTCTTTGTTTCAGCATGGGTGCAGTTTGGAGGCATTCCAAGTTCTTCAATACAATCCTAACACCTCATTGTATTTCCAAGGCACTTACACCTAACATATGCTTCACTGGTGTTGAAAGACAGAGTCAAGCTCCTGACATCAGGTACTGAAACAAACACGGCTTGGTGTGCACATACTGCTGAGTGAAAGCTCTTGCACACAGCTCTTCAGTAAACCAAAACGAACAGTGAAGTGAAGCTCATCTTTGTTACCTCACCTCTAAACAGAAGCAGAACTTCAGACAGAAATGCCTTTCAGTATCCAACATCACAGTAGGATGGAGAGAGAGCCCATAAATCCCCCATACATACCTAATGGCTGCACGCCTACTAAATACGTACAGGCTGAGAAGCAAACCAAAGAAACTGAGCCTCCTTGAAACTTCATAGATTATACATAATTTCAGAAGCAGCAACTTCTGATCTGTAACTGATGACAGCATGTAACTGGTGACAGCAGGACTGGCACACAGCATCTTCACTAGCTTCCTAGCTTGCTGCTTTGTGCTGAACTCTTTGGGGGAAGGATCCCATCTCGCTCATGTGGAAAGCCTGGCACATACTGGTCTGCGTGACTAATTGTAATGACATTGATATTACATTCTCTGATAACAGTGTCCTAAAGGACAAGCTGCACAAGTTAACTAAAAAGCTCAGACTGGAACTTCCAGCTCCCTTAGATACAAAGGGCTGCCATCTATGTCTCCAGTAGCTGTTAAGATTCACCTGAGGAATGTGACCGCTTGCACCTGCAAAGTGTTACTCAATCCCTTTGGGTTTTTAAATTCCTGAACAGTTGTGGCAATCTGTGTGCAAACAGGCACTTAGCAACTATTCCTCCCTACATCTGATAGCGAGCTGCTGGATTTCAAAGCTGATGGAGACATCATTAAAGAGGCATTCCCAGGGGCCTGCAGGATTAGTGGAGAGGAGCTGTCACCTCTGAGGCCCTAATAGCTTTATGCAATTCCCAGAAACTAGAGAAGGACCAGGAAGATCCCTCTTTTCCTGTTCCCGTCATATTTCACCTGCATTGTTACCTTTCTCAAATTCACCTGGTGTGTGTACAAAACCTGACTGTGTTCACAGCTGGAAGAGTTAAACAAAGATTTAAAGTAGCAAACGCCACCTCATTTCAAATGCATCTTGAACATACCTGTGCTTACATCTTTATCTGCCAACATCTGTACATTTCAGCTTCACATCCTGTCACTGCACATCTATTTGTCCAGTTGTCTGTGGGGAGGAAGCATCTCTCAGAAAATGAAGGCCCGTGCCAAACAATTTGAACCAAGAGAGCTATACTGAAGTCTACACACAGCCTGCGAGGAAGAGCTAGATCCAGGCCTTCTTCAGTCTAGCCAAGACTGACAGGAGACATGATTGCTGCTTGCAAACAGGAAAAGGTTACTTGAACAACAGAAGGGGGGTAAAAAAGCTTGCTTTCCACATCCATTGTGAATGCAACTAGAAGAAATGGGCTCAGATTGCAGCCAGATTTCTGAAGACAGATAAACTTGTAACATGAAGGACAGTGAAGTGTTAGTAAATGTAGCATGAGAGATTGATAAGCTGCAGTGATGGCACACTGCCTGGTGACCCATTAGCTGACCAGTTTTCTGATCATTCCTAAGCTGTATGCATTGCTTCAAACAGAAGGGTAAGCTACGTAGATATCCTAAGAACTACAGGAAAAAGACCTGGAAAATACCCTCAGAAGGCATCTAGTTTATCCTTCAACCCCTGTAAGATACTCAATTAGCTACACATAAGCAATTCCTCATGCAAGATTGCCAGGTTTGCCTTCCTGCACCCCCAAATGTAGAAAAAAAATCACATGCCTCTGTAAGAAAATCAAATCACTAGAATTTGCAAATGAACAGTGGGTCTCTTTCTCCTCTGTAGCTCGGGACTCGGGCACCCCCTCAGCGCACAGAAGGGTGAATCCAGCCCTGTGCTCCAATAGCAGACACTTGTCATGCTGCAGACCAACACCACGGGCAGCAGCGAGGGATTCCGGGAAGGGCCTCCTTTCAACGTCTGCTGAGAAACGGGCAGAAAGGTAATTTGTTTCAAATTCACTTCAGAAAACCCATAGGAGACAGAGCCAGTTCTGCACGCTGCCAAAGCTGCTCTGTTTTTTCAAGTTGCTGTTTAGAGAAAGCAGCCTGCTGGAGCTTACAGCACTCAGCAGCAGCTTCCAGCTCCAGTGAGGGTTAACAGGGAAGTTTAATTAAAAAAAAAGAAGAGAGCAAGCACTTGAATACAAAAACAATCTGTCATGTGAATTAACTTCAAGTAATACATCAGTTTATGCTGTGATTTAAACACATTTTATTAGTTCAGACTTCTTGTTGCTATTATATTAACAAGCGTAAGCTGTTTCTTAAAGATTTCAAGACTGTATTTAATTGTAGCCAATATATTACACTGGAAGGTCAATTTGCCACTTAAAGTTGGTTAAATAGAATGGTGATCAGCATGAAAAGATGTAATGTATACTCGGATGTCAAAAGCTTGCACTTTTTAAATCGACAGTTTATCCTGTTAACTTAGCATTAACTATTTCACAATATCACTTTTAAAACTAACTCATAAAGCCATCAGTGTTTTTCTCCAGGTCAAGCTGGGCTGCATACGTATAAAAATCTGCTGTATTCAGCAAAATGGAAACATTGGCCCAAGCTGAATGAATGGTTTATGGCCATCCTCATCCTCAGCCCTGCGGTTCTTTAGGCCAACTAATGAGAAAAGTTTGGATGGATACAAAATTCCCTGTTTTCCTTTCCTCTTCCGGAATCAGGACTCCACTCTGCAAACTCCTGATGATCTTCAGCTTTTTGTTTTTTTGTTGGGGGTATGAACTAAACTGTATTTAAATCTGAAACAGTAAAGTCATTACGAATGCATCACCTTCGGTAAGCTTGAGTATTTTGAAGATACACTTTGAACGTTTTTTCTCTAATGGGGAGGGTTTGGCTTTTGTTTGAGATTTCTGCAGCAAGCCCGTGTTGCTTGGCTACTTAAATTAGATTCATTTTATAGACCATAATAATATACATCCTCTGTTATTTCAGTTCGGAAGGAACTCAACCTCAGCCGTCTTCCTTCCTAAACAGTCCTTAAGCACTCTGCTGCAGCAGGGATTCCTACCACCATTCTCAATAATTTCCTTCATCTGGATCCAAAAGCATTTTCCACTTGAACGTATCCAGCAGATGTGATCTGAATTTATAGTTTTCAAATAATCAAAACTGTATTTTCACAAATACTGTCTCCATAACATCTTCTCGTCCCATCCTACTCAGATTCAAATAGAATCACAGAATGGTTTGAGTTGGAAGGGATCCCTAAAAGCCATCCAGTCCCACCGCCTGCAGTGCACAGGGACACCCACAGCTCCATCAGTGCTCACAGCCCCGTCCCCTGACTGTGGGTGTCTGCAGGGATGGGGCACCACCACCTATCTGGGCACCCTGTGCAGTGCCTCACTGCCCTCAGTGTAAAAACTTCTTCCTTATATCTAGTCTAAATCTCCCCTCTTAGTTTGAAACTATTTCCCCTTGTCCCATCACAAAAGATCGTGCTAAAGAGTCTATCCCCTTCTTTCTTACAGACCCCCTTTAGATACTGAAGTGCTGCTCTCAGCTCTCCCTGGAGCTTTCTCTTCTCCATGCCGCACAGCCCCAGCTCAGCCTGTCTTCACAGGGAGGTGTTCCATCCCTTGGAGCATTTTTGTGTCCCTCCTCTGGATGCACCCCAACAGGTCCATGTCTCTCCTGTACTGAGGACCCCACATCTGGACACAGCACTCCAGGTGAGGTCTCACAGCACAGAGCAGAGGGTCAGATCCCCTCCTTGCCCTGCTGGCCGTGCTTCTTTGGTTGCAGCCCATGATCCGGTTGGCGTTCTTGGCTGTGAGGGCACGTTGCTGGCTTACATCCAGCTGCCATTCACCAGTATCCCCAAGTCCTCTTTCGGCAGGGCTGCACTCCATCCTTACATCCCCTGGCTTGTACTGATAGCAGGGCTGCCACGACCCAGGTGCAAGACTTGGATTTGTTGAACCTCACAAGGTTCACCTGAGCCCACTGCTCAACCTGTCTAGGTCTCTCTGGATGGCATCCCATCCCTCAGGTGTGTAAATGTGCAACATCCTATAAGAAGAGGGAATTGTTTTTAATACTGTCTTTATCTGTGGGGAGAGGGGGGGTAAAAATCAACAAAACAACTGACATCAAAACAGCAGGTATTAATACTTCATGCATATAAGGCAGTACCTTCTATTTTGTAATATGGACAACATGGACTGAAAGCTAAGAGAACAGCACAGTCCAGGTAGTAAAAGACAAACACACGTTCTTCTTCCAATCATTCCCTTTGGTAAAAGTGATCCAGATCTAGGAAAAAGACAGTATGTCACCTCTGTATTTCCTTATCTAAGTTTGAGTTCTTGTGCAATATATGTTCCAAATCCAGGGAAGCCACTTATCAATTAAAAAAAACGACCTTTGAAATGGATGCTAACTCAACAGATTACAGAGGCAAAAAAAGCACATTCAAATTAATTCCAACAGAGACTGTGTCAGAAACATCTAAAAGAAGACTCCACGGCCAGCTCTAACCCAACAGATTCAAGCCTAAGGAACATCTAGCCAAAGAACAGTGTAAAATATCCAAGATAGATGAATAGGGATTTGCTTGTCCCTTCAAGCCACACCAGAGAAAACACGGGTTTCAGGGACAAAGCTCCTGTACGTGCAGCCTGAGGAAGGAGGGAAGTGACAAAAAACTTCAATCCTCAGAGACACGCATGTACGTCAGCTACCACCGGTGCCAAGCATGATCAGCAGCCTCTCCTGACCAAGCTAACGAGCTTAACAGAGCTAACGAGACTGGATCAATGCCAATCAGCATTAGAGAAATCATGTGCCAGGCCAGAGACGCAGCTAATCCACAGGAAGACTGTAAAAAACACTCCACAAGAGCTGCCGGAACTCACAGCTACCGGCTGCCAAAGGCTCCTACCATGAGAGGCTTTTTAAAGTTTGGCTTTGGGATATCAAGCACAAGACTGCTGCCCAGCATGGCCCGGGGATAACAGAAGAGAAAGGAGAACAGAGTGCAAACTGGGAATGTGTTTGCATGAACGGTGCTAGCCTGGAAGGAGGAAAAAGGGAAGGGCAGCTTCCTTTGCTGCAGGTTCCAACTGTTCACTCAGCACGGCCTCTGAGCTGGGCAGCAGAGCCAGCCAAAAGTAACGAGCGTAAGAGAAGAGCATCAGCAAGTTACTGTACATCTCAGGAGAAAAGCTGTTGTCTCCATTTCGATGGAAAACCAAAAGGAAGAAAAAGGAAAAAAAAAAAGACTTCCATTCTACAATATAAACTACAGTATAAAATTCTCTGTTCGGCGCCATTAAGGGCAGGGTTTGCCTCTGGCTCAGCTGTCATTCACCTCAACAAGCAGCACCCTGGCATTTACAAACCAGGACTCGCATCAGAAATAGTACAAGAGAAGGCATAGAAGAAAGACTTGCACACACAAATTGTTGTTTGGCTGACTGGAGAATGGAGGGAAGCTCCACAACAGGACATCAGCTCGTTAGAGAGAAGAGAAAAACAGGGCTCAGAGAAGCTGACACAACATAGCTGAACACGAATACTCGGACCAACAGAAACCAGAAGGACTGGGATCTGCAGCAATATAGAGAATAGCTGTGATTAACAAGGCATTCTAACTAACAGCATTTTCCAAGTAACAGAGCTAACGCTGCTTTGGCAGCCTAATATGCTTTGCTTTTTTAAAAAATACACCAATAACCATAATAATTCAACCAAGTCTTTTTATAGTAATAAATTAAACACAACGGGACGGATGCCTGTTTTGGCACAGCAAATATTCCTCCAAAGCCACACTTTGGCTTCCTTTACCCCCTATTTGCTTTAACAGGGTCCAAAACATTAACCTCTCCAGACTCAAGGCACAGCCGTTCCTACCCAGAAGCCAGCAGAAGCTCCTGCTCCTCTCACAAACATAAGCCCCGTCAGAAATACGATTCTGGAGTATGAAAACCGGACTGAGTGCTTGCAAAAAAGGCAGGAGCCCCCTCTGCCAAAGCAGCAGCTTTCCCAACACCCTGATATTGCTCCCTCACCTACCACATCTGGAAGCAGCGACGGGAGCTCAGATGGCCTGGGCAATGCCTTGGAATGCAACTGCAGACAAAGACGCAACCCGTGGCTTCTGCTACCACCAGCAAATCAGAGCCTCCATTTATGCTTTATCTGTATTCCCCTATGTGCGTGCGTCAGCATAGCAGCACCTTGCCAGGCAGCATCAGACTGCAGCCAGAACTGAAGGTCAGTTCCAAAGGGCTGCTGTGGGTACTGAAGCATGGCTGCGACCAGCAGCATGCTGCCTCTGCTCAGGCTCCAGGGCAGGTCAGACACAGAGCTGACAGCGGGGTACGGCCTCAAGACCAACCTCCCGTTACCGTCGGCACTGCATCCACCATCCGCCAAGCCAGCAGAACAGGCTATAAAGTTGCACCTACCGGAAACAGGAAACATGCCAAGCTTCATTAACTGTCCTGTAGAGGCGCTGGCCAGCAGCAATGAGGTCCCCACATCCCAGGCATCTCCAGACTTCTTCACCTGTACACAGGAATAAGGCGACGTCAACAACCATTTCGCATCAAAGAAAACAAGGATTGCTGCATCCCTGATAAAGAACAGCCCTGAATTACACCAGGCATACCATAGCCCCAGCATTTAGGGTTCCCAAATTGAACTCTAACATCCTAAACCCCCACTTTTTCCCTGACATCACCACGTGCTCCTCCACATTCTGCAGAAGAAAACAATCTTACTTTTCACAGAAGATGGCACAGTTAGAGCTGCACCACTCCTTGGAGCAGAGATTTCAGGTGGAGATGGGCCAAGTGTGACAATTCCTGCAGAGAGCCATGCTACACCAGGAAGGCGCATTACCATTCCCCTCATGCCACTGACTCAGCACATTACATTTGTGCACTTTCGGGTAATTAATTGGATTTCCCAGAACAGGAAGAAAGACAAATCTTATTCAGCAGAGAACAACTTGACTACCAGGAAGGAATTACACACTCAAAAGGATATTCCTGCAGAGACTGTGCAACCAACGCTGCACTGGAGCCAGGCTTAGGAAGAGGAGTAGCTGCCACTGCCTGCTGTCCCTTCAGAGAATACTGGGAATGGTCAAAAAGTCAGAAATCCCAAGAGACAGCCAGGATGCATACAAGCTGGGAAAAAGAACAGGACAAAGACTCTGGCACTAATTTGGCGCAGAGAAATGCTATCTGAGAGCCAAGCAGATGTTTGGGCGCATTCAAGAGAAAGCCGAGGATGTAGATGAGTGCAGGACAGCACAAAGAACACATCGTGCTGCTGGGCACAGATCTGCTTCCTTCTGCTACTGCAAGCTGACTGCAGGAAAGATGCATAAGGAAAGAATTGCGCTTAGAGAAGGAAAACCACTGACCACAGACTTCCAGTTTCTAAAGAGCGTTAAAACTCGGCGGTTGCTCAGCGATTGCCCCTTCTTTCTGAGGCTTTCCTCTGCAACTTCACCCTGCATGCTCTTACATGGACCAAACCAAGCAGCTGCTCCCAGCGAAGGGAGCTGCTCTCACTGCCCCGGTATCACTGTGCTACAGCAGCTGTCTGCTGCCAGTGAGGGAAGCTGCAGAGGATGGATAGCTCAGCACGATGAAGGATGCCTCTTCCATGGGGACGATGCTTTCCTTACCCACAGCCTCTTTAGTGCGATGGTTTAAGTTCAGAGAGCTCTGCTCCCTTGCAGCACAGAGGGATCAGAGAGGCACAGCCGTCAGGTTCTGTGCTCAGTGGATAACAGCAGGAGAGAGGGCAGCTCTCAGTGACGGCGAGTAGTTGACAAACCCCGGTGCCAGCAGCAGAGAACAGATCTGCCCGTGATACAGCACCCGAACGGGTGGAGCAGCAGCCCAGCAATTACTGCAATGCGAGAATTTGAAATGGAACAGAGAACCGAGACAGACACGGGCACAAGAGGTCAATGAGACGCCCGCTCTGCTGGCTGTAACTGTGCCGACGCTGTCACGGTGACCAAGCTCGGTCGGCTCACGGGGGCAGCCAGCAGCCCCCGCTGCGGGGCTCCGTCACGTCAGAGCGGCCGAAGAGCAGCCCTCCGCTACGCTCCCACGGAGATCTCCCAGAGGAAGCCTCTGCTGCTCCACCGCTGCCGGAAGAACTCGTGCCGGTGCGCCACGCGGCACCGCTGCAGCTTCGCACCTGCGGGGCGGGGCGGGGCCGGGACAGCCTTGCGGAGCGCCGCACCGCCGCAGGGAACGCTCGCGCACGGAGCGGCTCAAGGACGCAGAGGGCCCAGAAGCCCGCGGCGCCGCGCCGCTGCCAGCGCCCGCGCGGCCCAATCCCGCAGCTCCGCCCGGACGCCGGAGCGCGGGTGCGGAGCGGCAGGCAGGAAGCGGCGCGGCCCCGCCGCAGGCCCCGAGCAACGGAGCGGCGCGCCCACCCCGCCGCACGCCCCCGCGGCTCTCACCTGGCGGCCCCGCCATGGCCCCGGGCCCCGCTGACGTCACTGCTGCGCCGCACCTGGGCCGGGAGCGCGCCTCCCTCAGCCTCGCGCCGCTGCTGCCCCCCCCTCCCGCCAACCGCTCTCTCGGCGCCGTGCCACGCCCCGAGGGAAGCCCCACCCCCTTTCCCCGCCGCAGGCCAATCGGCGCTCCGCCTCCCTCACGGCTATAAGCCGATCGCCGCGCTCCGTCGGAATGAGCGAGCCCGCCCTTTCCGCGGTGGGGACCAATCGCAGCGCGGCCACGCCCCCAGCCCCACTCTCCACACGCGGCTCCGGGAGCGGTGGGTCCGCCGGTGCCGTCCCGCTCCTGGCCCTGCCCGGAGCGCCGCTGTGAAGGAAGCAGAGCCCCAGCCTCCCGCTTCCTGAGGCACGGCCCAGAAGCGGGGTCCTCGGCTCGGTGCCCTGCCGGCCGCCAAGCACAAAGAAACGACAACGCACTCCCGTCAATGTAAAACCATTTTTTTCTTTTTATTTTTTAATTCTGAATCACTTTCACAACAGTGAAAATTAGTGAACAGTAACGGTAGTAACGCACTGAACGAGCCGTAACCGGCTGTGTGCAGTCCGAATACAAGGGGAGCGATACGATACAAACGCACACCGAGAGAAAGGTAAGAACACCGCGTGACACCTCCAGACGGCTCCGCTCTGCGATGGCCGGGAAAAGAGCCGTCCGTGTGCCTCCATCCAGCACGGCTCCCGTGGGATGCTGCAGGGAGGCACGCAACGCTCTGCCACTACCCAAAGCGAACATCTTACAGTTACACAAATAACCTACTACAGTTAATCAAGGTGCCCTGCCCAGGAACTTTAACCATACACGTTAACAAGCTTAACTATGGAAACAAAGTTTCTAAGACTTGATTTGCTCTGTCAGTTTGTATGTCTATGATGAGGGAAGTCACAATATTCATCTTGCAGGAAATCATCGTGACTATCAGTGATCTGAATCAAAACGATCTAAAAACAATAGAAGAAAAAAAAAGAAAATGGAGTTGGCTAGTCAGAGAAATATCAAAATTGTTCATCTCATTAGGAAATCCCTCGTGTCTGCTCTTCCGAAGGAATCTATACAAATATATCAGGAATACTTTTAAAGCTGTACACCCAGCGTGATTCCAAATGGGCTACAGAGCGCTCACCTCTGGAAATATTTTCCCCTCAGCACAGAGATGGTCGTGGTCTCATCCAGCACTTCTAATTTGTGTCTTTGGTAGATATTGACGAGACTGTTGCATTGCAGCCATTCTGTGCCGCGCTGTAGCCATGCGTGGCTGCACAGAGCAGCTCTTCCAAATGTTCCCTGCCGTAGCACGTGCAGGATCTCATTTTTCCTCCCGTATGATTTTATAGTATGCCAAATTTAAGCTCTAATCTCACTTGAAGATGCCCTCGTTCCTCTCCCCAGACAAGTTGACTTCAGGTCATTAATAGGATTTTATTTGCAACCTTGTGTAGAAAGTCTCACAGCCCTGGGAGAAAGAAATGTAGCTGCAGTGGCAGGGTTGGGAGGGGATCATCCATAAGTGCTGCTGCACAGAACCATGGAAGACAACACTGTTATGTCAGTGAGGAACTGGCCAGGTGAGGCAGATAGGTATGTCCTACTGTTCAATAACCTCACCCAGCTTCATGGGAGAATCTTCCAGTGTCTGGCTCCCGCAAATTCAGGCTTTAAAAAAATTGCAGCATAAATTAGTAGCTCTTCTAACCGCCATGAGAGCAGCTTCAGGCAGGAGTTTTCCATTGCTGTGGGAAACAACAGCAAGAAAAGAAACCAGTCTCCGCACCTGGTTCTGTTTGTATCACATGCTGTGCCCAAGGAGTCTCAGCCGTGCTGCAGGTGATTTCCTGAAGAAGGCTGGATGTTGACTGAAGAAACTGAGTAACACCCACAGCGCTGGCAGATCCACCGTGTTTGCCAAGCATGAGAGACTGATGGTGCTGCAGAAGTTTCCTTACCTGTCCAGTCTACCTTGGGGCAGCTGTCTTTCACATAAACCTGTTGTAACTGATTGGCACAGGATTTCAAAGCAGCACTCCTTTTAGGAGCAGAGCTCAAAGCTAGGCCCAGGGTTTGTGGTAGGAACCTGTTGTACAAGACAGCCGAGCTGAAATACGTTTTAACCAATGTTTAATTTCCAACTGTGGTGCAAAATGTGAGATTCTTCACTGTGCTGTGGTGCCACCAATTTCTGAAACCCATGGCTAGCTATGGAACCAGACACCAAGAGGTTTAAAATGGGATGGGAAGCAGTTCATAACTGTTTCAGTAGCCTTTCAGGCTATGAGTATACAGAATAATGGAAAAAGATTTATGCAATCAACAGCCAGAACATAATCACCAGAGCCACGAACAGGAAGAGGCGGGATAGGAACTGCTCGTCCACATATTGAGGAGTCCCTGGAACAGCTGGAAAACAGGAAGTAAAACACAGCTCAGCATCTTCCTCTTCTCTAGAATATTGTGTATTCTGCATATAGTACACTCATTACACATATATAGAAAATATGCAAGAAATCCACCTGCTAAAAAATTGCTGCTGTATTGCCTACCCTTAGTTTGGCCATCCATGCTGGAAAACTGAAAAGGAAGAGAAGCATGAGCTCCCTGCAGCAGGACTTGTGGTAAGCTTGTTCATAGCTGATAGCAGCAGGCAGCTCCAAGTGCTACAGTACACCCAGACGTGCTCAGAGTATTTCTGGGGACAGTGCTGAGCCATGTTCACTGCTGACGGGTGCTTCCATCCTAAGGAACACGACCACCTCTACCTGAGAGCTCCTTCCCCTCAAGGTGAAATAACTGAGTAAATAAATGGTAAAACTGTGTGTGTACTCTCGACTAAGAGAACTAATGAAAAACACACAGATTTAAAGCTCACTACGTGCCTTTCTGAGGCATGTATAGACACCATTGGTGAAAAGAAGACAAAGGAGCTGGTTAAACAGTGGCTATTAGAGCAGCATACATCCCCATTTCCTTTGCTCTGTCACATCTACACACAAATTTGTGTGAAGTACAAGTAACAGGTAAATTCAGTGGAGCAAAGGGCAGCACGGGTCTTTGGCAATACAGGTGTGACATGAAAAACATGCTTCTGTTTCTTATGATTTCTAGGCCATATGATATAGTGAAGAATATTTGCCAGGCAGCACCTTCTGCAGAGGAAGTCCAGAAAAACCCCGGGCTGTAGGTTTGTGTGTGCAAAACAGGTAGACTCAGTTTGACTACAGTGCAGCTGGGGAGGAGGTTTTCTGGGGTTACTTCATTTTTAGAGAGCAAGACCACTCCAGGAAATCAGATGGAAGTGACATACATATAAGCCCTCATACAAAACATGTCAGAAATGGATTGTGCTTTTCCACTGCATGTTTTCCCTCTTCCTGAATTTCCATATACAGTACTTTACTAATCAGAAGGTTCTGTCATGTAACGGGTTATTTGTTTAAGTTACAAAAGGGTTTGTAAAATGCCAGTTTGTGACAGGTCTCTCTGAGAAGAAAGGATGCACAGTACCTGGAGGAGGCCGCCCGTCATTTATGTTGAATGCTGTGGCAAATATACCAAAGGGAAACGCCCCAATTCCAAATGACATTTGGAAGCCACCATCTCCAAACCCAAAGCCTTGGAATCCCTGCAGAGAACAAAGCAACAAAGAGAACAAAAGGTACAAATAATTTAAAGCCTATTTCAGAATAGTTTGCAAAAGTGCAGACGCCCTCTTACTGCCTTTCCTAAGGCTGAAGAAGTATCATGTAGTGTGGCAACTTTTAGTCTGCTGCTGTTGTTAAATACTTCCCATGCTGTCATGCTAAAGCATTTATCACAGCAGTAAACTTGTTTGAGAAAGTGACAGGTAGGAATTGCACTTCTTGCCCGAAGGCTGCAGATTAACAGAAGTGTTTATATAAACCTTTTCAACTTAAAATGGTGTCTGACAATATATCAAAACCAACATTACCAGTTCTACTCAGAACATTTACAAATCGTATCAATAGTTCTGTATTAACAGCTGTTAGCCACATAGCTATCAGAAAGATACTGTAGAGAATAACCTGCATTTATTTTTTGATACATGTGCATCACCTAAACATTCAGTGAAGTGATACAGTGCCAGTGGGATGGCACTGGTCATTACAAAGAGCAGTACCAAAACCCAAACAAACTAAAAAATCGTATCAGAATTCTAACTGCTGTGACATATAATCACCAAGAAGATCTACAGTGCAACAGCATTGACCCCAAGGGCTCCAGACTAAAACTCCACATCAGATCAGAGTGTTCTGAAGTAAGATGAACCCTGCTGTATAAAAGCAGTGTACCATTTGAGAATCAACTACATATAAATCTAAGTAGTTGTGTCATGTTTATAAAGTGGGCAGGTCACTGCTCTGTGTTCTGTAATCCAGCAAACTGTTTTCTGATCTCAGAGTTAAAACAGTGACCAACTCTGAAAAACCCCTCTGTTCTATCATCTCCAATCAGTGGAGGACAAATAGGATTTCACTCACGTAATAAAAGCCAGACATTTCTGTGCTGATACTTGATTATGACTCTTGTCAGATGCTATACTGTGAAGGACACTGTGAGGGTTAACTGCAGGGGACAGCAAAGCACTTTGCATGGCAAGGCCCACATTTGCAGGAAACAGGAAGGCAGCATCACTACTGCTACATCTTCATTTGAGACTCCTCTGACTTATTGCACCAGCTAAAAGCTTGAATGCAAGGACAGCAGATGATTTAATAAGAAAGCAACTCCCTGGTGAGAGAGAACTACTGTGCTCCCAACCTATACAATACAGAAATCTTCCTTAATCACACCCAGCAGAGCTGTTTGCTTGAATCATGAGGCATATGCTCTCTGAGGACCCTGGGCTGAGTTACCTGGAAATACACAGTTGTTTCATCAGGTCGCTGTCAGTGTGCCAGAAAACACTGTGGTCTGCTCTATAGCTACCCCACGTCTAACATACGCCAGCTGCTGTTTACATTCATTCTATGTAATCTCCTCAACAAAACCACAAATCCCACTTCAAATTTGCACATATCCACCAAACATATCTACTTTTCTTCTTAAAATGCAAGGGTACAGTAACATCCTATAGAATTTTCAAAGCAAAGTGTTCCTTATGGCTGTATATGGAAAGCTATCAAGTATGAAGAACAGCATTTCCAGCAATTCCACAAAGGGCTGTTTCCATCAAGCACAATTCAAGTTATTGCATTCTTTAGGACAGTAAATAGCATGATGGGAATGGAGTTTTCTGCCACACAGCACCTATCACCTACTCATAAACAATCTCTGGGGATCTCTATGGGACCCTCGTACAGGATCTTATGCACGCATTGTGTCCTCCAAGAGGAATAAGCACCACCAGCAATGAAAACAAGCTATCTGCTTGAGCTTTTTTTTTTCCCTTACCCCTCTGTTCTCTGGTTCAGGTCTCTGTCCTTGGGGTCGTGGTGGAGTTTTCTCTCTACAAAAAATGGTAGAATTAGCTCAAATTCGAGCACAGATAGCAGTATCTGCAATGGGTTGGTTCATAAGACAGAACAAACTTGGAGAATGCTCTCACAGGGCCACGCTGCAGCAAAACTGAAAGTAACACGACTGAACTGACCCAACAGCTACATGAACTTTCAGGATCACATTCCTGAGCTAAGATATTGCACTTTTCAGTACAAAAACATTCCACTGCAAAGGCTGGAAACTGAGAATCAACAATGAAGTCCATGAACATTTTATATAAGCCTCTCCAGTCAAATAACATCCATTGAAGCCTACTACTTCTGTTAATTAACACCCAATTAAAATAAATTGCCAGTCAAATAAGGTATGTAGATTCAAGCCCTAAAAAAGCCAGAAATATTTAGCAGAATTGTCATTTCTATCAGTCTTTTGACAACATCTCACACTGTGAATCCAGCACTTTGGTAGTTTCACCTTAAAACCTTGCAGTTGTCACACCAATAGTTGTATTTCTGTTTATTACCTGGGGTCCTGTTGTCCAGTGCTGCCTCTTCCATACAGAGGAATAACTTTATCTCGACTGATTCCTGCTTTGCAAACAGGGCACACTTGTCTGTTTGGCCTGGTTTCTAACCACTAAAATGAAAAAGAAAGAAAGAAATTATAATGAAGCTAATAAAACCATGAAAACGACATGCAGACCTGATCTGCAGCCAGGCAGAGAGATTTTAGGAACCTCTCAGAAAGCTACGGAGCAAAATGTTGCACTAAATACTAAGTACTCTCCATTAAAGCACTGACATTTTGGCTACTGTTCTGCCACAACCCACTTGCAGATGTGTACACCATTAGAAGTGCACTGGAAAAATGCAAGGAAATAAACAGCACCAACAGCTTTGCATAAGCCAAGGCCTAGCACAGATACCCTCCTGTCATCCTGTAATGGCACCACAAGGTACAACATACATATGCAACAAGAAGTACACTCAGCATTTAAGCCTGCAGACTAAACCTTCCTGAACTGCCTACAGGAATTCTCCTACCAAAACCAGCAATACCTATTGGGTAAGAAACTGAAATGTGGGAAGTAAGCAGAACAGAATCTAAGTTTTCATTATGCTGAAAGTCTAGATTGTAAGTTCTTGTGCATGAAATTACATTAGCACATTGCAGTTGTCCTGGGAAAAATGAAGTGCATTTGAAAAGGGGGAGGATACTCCAGAGAATGAAGGGCTTTATTGAGTCATTGGAGCTGATGAAAGACAATGCAAAAGGAAACCTCTCTTACCTGGTGTAAACAAGGCCAGCTGTGAGCATTCCCAGGACAATTTGGTCACAGAGAAGAAAAAAAAAAAGGGGGGGGGATATAATTAGTTACTCACAACTTCATCTCACTAATGTACAAAGTGCACCCCGGATAACACAGCTTAAGACAAGAGAATCTTGGAATCCAGTAGGGCCAGTTCCATCACCGCCCATTAAAGCAATTTTTGAAAGCACAGCCCAAGCCCGATCTCCAGGTTATGCAATTTAACTACGTTGCTAACATGATCATCTCCATACCACCCTTAATTCCTGCACCTCCATCTATACCAAAGCCCCAGACAAAGGCATAATTCATCCTGTGGTATTTACTGCAAACTTTCTCTTCCGATCTCACAGAAAGATATCCCTGAGTTAAGGTGCGAGTGAGAAAAGTGCCAGTAATGAGACTCCAGGGTCTTAACAGAATTCATGGGAGTCATCTGGTTAAAACATTGGGCACCTTCGTAGAACTGTGGGATAATTCAGGCTGGAATGGACCTCAGGCAGCCTCTTGTCTAATCTGTTGCTTAAACAGGGCCAGCTGTGAGATCCAGTTTGCTCCCCATTATACAGTACTATTCCTGAGCTTAAATTAACAGGGCAACTTCAGTATCCAAAGGGGAAAAAAATACAAGCTAAACCTGCTCAGCAGCCATCTGCTTGCAGAGTGGTCTTTGCAACACTGTTCAGACATGATACATCCTATTCGTTAAGGTTCCATTCTGTGACAGTAGACCTTCCAATAATTTTATCTTAATATGACTTCAGCAAATGATTTTCCAACTCCTTTAGAATAAAACCCGTACCTTCAGACATTACATACATTAGCATAGAAAAGAAATGCTCTTTTAGGCCTCATTTAATTAATGAGCATAATTCAACCTACTGTATAAAACAAATGACCCATGTCAATTATTCATAACACTTTAATTTTCAAGAGTATATTCTAGGCCAAGCTACCTAAATAAGGAGCTGAGATGCTTACTATAGTTGTGCAATAAATACCCAGGGCAAATTGAAAAAGTATTACAAATGCAATTGCATTGGAAAAGAGAAGCAGGTCGCATGGAAAAGCACATTCCCTCTAAAGAACAATTCCCCAAAACTCTCTCAAAGGAAAAAAACAACATGCGTGTAGCAAGACTGCAGCTTGGCATCTAGAACCTGCTTTCAGATGGAGCTGTAAGCATGCACAGTTTCAGAAAGGAATTAGGTGTGAAAAAGGTATCTATGGCAGCCCGGCCAGCACAGAGTAAACAACAAACGTAAGCAGTCAGCTTCTAAAGGGGTTTGCTTTTACAAAAGAAGGTATAAGGTTTAAGATGCAAAAACTTCCTTCCTGGAACATGAGCATTTAATAGATAAAAACAGTTCTGAGGCAAACCCAAACTGCTTCTGACCCAGAGCCACAGTCCTTACTGAGTTTAAGACAAAAACTAATTTTTATTTAATAGAATTATAAACAGAGAGATTAAACATAGAATTATGACCAGAGAGATGCAGGTGTTCTGCTCTTCTGTGGGGACTTGTGTACTTACCAGAAGAGATGTCCTCACAAGCTGATAACTGCATCCTTGGCAGTGTCTAAACAGATGTTACACTCAAAAGTGTTGTCCTGATTAGTGTTGTCCCCAGCACCGTTACTGCTGCTGCTGCCACTGGTCCCTCCAGTACTGGAGCTCTTTGTTGATGTAGAAGTTGTAGGTCCTTTACTTGCCATCCTGAGGAGCTGCCCAGACACAAGAGCAAGAAAATGTTCCTGTTGGACTCCTGTGGGAAAAGAATACCCACTTTATTGGCATTACAGCATCGCATTCTTGTCCTTATTCAAACTAGCAGTAATTTACCTAAGAAGCACTTGAATCCTATTGTTGATGGGTTTAGTTTAATGTAGTTTCTAAAAAAAGATCTCTCTTGGCTAAGCTACTTTAAAGCCCTGTGGCAGGACCTGACTTATCACATGGCCTGTATTTTAAACTCACTGACAAGAAATTGAGGGCCGCCCCCAAAACAAAGCCGTCACATTTTCTCATCAATGCTATCTGCTGTGAGAAGATGAGTCACCTGGTCTTACTTCACAGCTATCCAACATTTCTAACAATTATAGAGCACCATGCTTTCACCTCTCGTTAGTATCATCATACTTATCAACGAACACCATTTCTTTCATTTCAGTAGCAACAACCTCTCTAATCTGTTGCAGGAATGTGAATACCTAGAATAGGCTGTGAGAGAGAAACAGGTGACTATCTGAACCTTTTGCCAAAGCACAAACAGCAAAGCATTTGAAAAGGGGAACCTGAATTCTTCAGAAGCTAAATACTTTGCAAACTTACCCCAGAAGCATTTAAAGCTTCCTTAAGTGTTCCCTCTTTGTAGTAGTGCTGAAGCACAGGCTCAGGACAGCAAAATAAAACCCCAGTATCTGTAGCTGTTACAGTCAAAGTCCTTTTTCATACAAGACAATCCAACCACACAGTCAAGTAAGCTTCACACACAGCCTCATGGAAGTTCTGCTGTGGTGACACTGAGCTACAACAAGGGAGAAGATGAGATTTATTCCTGCAGAGCCTTTTCACTCAGTTACATCATTTCGCACAGCTTCCCAGAAGGGCAGCTTAGTATTCACAGATGCTGCACTTTAACACACATTGCTTTCAGCACTGCTTAGCATTTCACACCGTCAGTTCAGTGAGCTCAGCAGCAATGTACTTCATTGTACTACGTTAAAATCCATGTTAGTTCCAAGCAGATGGAAATGCTGCCAGATGACAGACCACACGGTAAGGACGCCTAGAGTTTTCACACATCCCTGCTACCAGAACCGCTGGCAGCACCCATCTATCTTGCTCAGTAATGCCTGAAAACTTACCAACTCAGATCTATCCATACGTGCTGGGAATTAATATCAACATTAAGAAAGTCTCCCTAAAAATAAGGGGATCAAAACGTGAAACACCACCATGATCTTATGGAACGGGCATGAGAGGTGCCTGGCCCTCACATCTGGCCCTGTAACAAAAGGGCAGCATGTACATGAGGTAAATACATTAACTTCTGTGTCCCTGAAACCAACGTGGGAAGCAGTGCTCTTTTCTCCAAATTCAATTCCATATATTTAGCACCAGAAATACATAGATAATATCTTCATCTCCACTAACATCTGATCAAAAGAACAACCCAAAAATGAACCCAGAACAACCAACTCACAGCCTTTAGTAACTATGGGAAAAATAATTAAAAAACAAACAAAGACCAACAGCAGCTGATGAAGAAAGACGGTAGAGAAATCCATAAGGATATCACTGCTGCAATGGAACAAGGATGGCTGAGACAGGAAAAAAGACTGAAACAATACAATGTGACAGGCAAGGCATTTTCTCTCCTAGAAGGTCTATGGCACTCTGTCCTGGAATCCTCTCCTAATTCTTTCTCCATAGGCTTGCTGAGTTTGATGACCTATTAGGATTCAAATGATTTGAACTATCAAAAATATATCAAAATGCAACAATAAATAATCTCATCCTGAAAAGCCTTCACAATGCTTTCCTCTTCCCTATGGAATGTGGTTTAACATAGCCAGGTCCATAGCAAGTGCTATCCACGTCTGCTCACCTGCCAGGCACACTGCACACTTACAGCGACGCACACATGAAACGTGACTGAAATGTACACTCGATAACCATGTGTTGCATTACTTGCATCACAGTCTGAATCCTCAAGTAGGAGTTCAACTGCAAATTCAGCTTGTTCCAAATGTCGAACAAACTCCAAACTGCTGACATGGCACTTGAGCTACTCTGAACTCCAAGACAGAACTTGGAAGGGAGGCACACAGCAGGCCAAACAGACCCCGCTTTCTGTTTGATTTAGAGCTCAGGATGAAGACTGAGTGCACTGGGATGTACTACAACTTTTGGGGTTAAGCAAACAGAATTTAGAGAGGAGTGACTGGACAGATGCCAGCCTAGGTTTGCTAAACGCTCGTCTTTGATCAGCTCTCCAAATCAACCCGAGCAGCATGAGCTGCAAACAAAACAAGCAAAAGGACATAAAAATCAGCTGGGATCTAACTGCAAGCACTCAAACATCTTATTTTCTTTTTTCTTGTTTTGCTCTCCATATATTTGCAGGAAATTACTACCTTTGCTAATTATAAGCTATTTATACCAGCTGTTTATTTCATTTTAATCATGACCCCTATAATATCCCAACAGGCTGCTCCAAAAGTGACTGAATCACAGGCATTCACCGCATCCAGAGTACCAAGAGTGCCAACAGGTGAACGGTTATGAAACAAGCCAGCTTCAGCAGTCCTCCTAAACTAAAGAAAGCCTGGTGGGAGGCAAAGACATGGAAATGAAGCTACGTGTTTAGGGATCCAGCAGGACTCCCAGTGAGGTGCTAAAGAGTGAGTGCAGCTGACAGAGCTGAAGCCGGACCTCCAAGAAGCAGACGGTGCACTGAGACCTGAACGTCCCGTGACAGCTGAGAGCAGCAGGTGGACCCTGAAGGAAGTAAGTGGGAAAGCAGTAAAGGGTGTACAGTAATAAAAATGTCACTGACAGGCAGTAAGAAATGTTACTCAAATCCTTCAAAAACTAATCTGTAAGTACAGTGGGAGAAGCTGCACACCAGGAAAATGTAAGCCCAATGGATACTGTAAAAGACCATGTTTCCGGGCTCAGCAAATTACAAGTGACTGTGTCTGCTAAAATACACTGACCTGACTCTAGAAATACAAGAGAAGCTGTTCAAGACAGACTGGGAGAGTTTCCATTGTAAGTTAAAACATATAAAACATGCCATTGGAAACAGAGCAGAGTAGGTGAACGATAACTGAAGAGAGACAGAGAGAAGCTGATGTCATTAGAGTGAAAGAGCTACACCATATATGTTCAGAGCACTACAATATTAGAATGTTTTAAGTATTTCATTTTTAATCTTCTTTTGTGAGCAGTAAGGAAAAAAAAATCCAGAGAGGCCATAGGACTGGTTGGTTTACTGATAAAACTTGAAACTTGTTTCTTTTCCCAACGTCTAACACATAACAGTGAAACAGTGCATTGTTAGACTTAAATTCCACTAGAAAGGCACTTTTCCATCCTTCTTTCTAATGAATCTTATTTTATCTGGGACTTCTGAAACAATCCAGCTCTCATTCACTTCTGAAACGAGCTCTGATTGAGTTTCTCAACTTCCTGCTGTTTTAATGGAAAGGAAAATGTGTCAGTTTTTCCTATGACTGAAGTGATAACGTCATTGTTTGGATACATATGTTGTAGAAAAGGAAAATTAACATTAGAAATCCTGTCAAAAATACTGACAGAGTTTATATAAATACTTCTCATTCGTAGGTTTAACAGAAATCTGATTCTTAACCTATGACAGCTGTCTGGACTTCAAGTAAAAGCCGCAGATGATCTGAGCTGATAATCGCTGGCAGCGTCCAGAAAAAGGTACATTTACTTCTTGACAGTCGTTCTGAGGTAGATGTTAGCGGACATGCGACTGAAGGCACGCTGTTAATCATTAATGGCACTTTTATATCTCGTTACATTTTTACTCTGTGCCACTTACATATTTTAACCCTTTTGAAACGTTTCCTTTAAGTCCACCTTTTCACTTCCCATAACCTGGGCAGCACCACGCAGCTGCTTTTTAGTATCACCATAAAGCCCCAGGTTCCAAATCTGTGCCATCATCTTTCCGTTCAGAAGCGTCCATTTGCCTGGCAGAGCAGCGTGCCCTCGCTTGGCCTCATTTTGTTAATTGGGATTCCGCAACACAGGGCTGCGTTACAGGCACTGCTGGGGTACAGCCCTGCTGAACAGCTCTGTGGGGAGCTGGAAGGAGCCAGCACACCTCACCAATGCACCCCACCAACATGCCACGCTGAGATAAGCTAGCAGAAAAGCAACTATGTAGTTCTCTGTTATAAATTGTTCCATAAAGATGTGATGGAGACCCTGAGAAAATGTTGTAGGAATGTTGAAACAAAGATTTTTTTCTCTTACCTCTACGTCTAAAGGGGAAAATTGAAAAAGAACACCAATAGAAGCAGTTGGGTAACAGGAGCTGAGCGTTCTCCTGGCCTGCTGTTATGTAAAACATTAAACGTTCTGTAAGCGGGCTGACCGCGTTAGCAACGCTACGTGAAAAAATAGGAATAGGGCCGCGGTTTGGTAAGTCCGGAGCGACTCCCGGCAGCAAACAAGAGCTGGCACACAGCAGGCTGTTTGGCGGCCCTGGCCGCAGCCCGACGGGAACAGCCAGCGGGCGCTGCGCGGAGGGCTCCGGACACGGTCCGGGAGGGTCGGAGTGCCGCCAGGAACGGAGCTCCGCCACCAACTGCCGGCAGGCGGCTGCAGGCCCGGCACGGCGGCGGGGCCGGAGGTCAGGCAGAAGAAAGGCGGCACCGCGGGCCCTGCGGAGCGGAGCCCGGGCCGGGCCCACCCCACGCTGCCAACACCGGCCCGGGGGCCGAGGCTGCCGAGGCGCCCCCCGCCCCGCTCGGTCAGAACGGCCGCAAACGGCTCCGGCCTTCCGGGACGCCCCGGTGACGGCCCGACCCAATCCTTTCGTTCCAGAACCGCCGCGTCCCGGCTTCGGCTCCCCCTGCCCCCCGCCACCCAGCCGTGCCCGGACCCGGACCCGGACCCGGACCCGGACCCGGACCCGGACCCGGACCCGCTCGGCTGTGCTCACCGGAGCTCTCGGCGATCCAGGGAGCCGCTCCCTGCCCGCGGCGGCCGTCACCTGATCGCCCCGGAAGCGCGGCCCGGCGGAAGGGACCGGCCTATCCCCGCCGCTCCGCTCTGCGGGGCCGCGTTCCGCCCGCTCGGAGCTGTCCCACGGAGCTGTCCTGCAGCGCGGCCCGGCCGTTCCGCGGGAAGCACAGCCGGCTCAGCCGCCGCGTAGCGCTGCCTCGGCGCCGCGTGTGACTTTTCGCTCTGCTTTCACCGCAGCCCGCTCGTCGCGAGGCGCTGCGGGGGCTGCGTCCCAATGCCTCCCACTGAAACGAGCGCGGACTGCGCGTCATCCGCGCCAGCGAATGTCCGGGCCGAGCGGAGGAGAATGGAAAGTGGCGGCAGGGAACGTTGCACAAAGGCGTGCGGAGTGCAGCGGTCTGAGAAGGAGCAGCTCCGGGAGGAGAGCAAAGAGCGTTGCGGAGGTATTTATTTATTCAGCTGTGAGAAACTGAGGAGGAGAGGACGAGCCCGCGGCTGAGGAGCTGTCGGAGCTGGGAGAGCCACCGAAGCGGCACCTCCGGGCTTTGTCCCTGCCGGGCACACGCTGCCCTGACAGCACCGCAGAGCGCTCTGTGCTGCACCTGATGGAACGGGAGAATCCCAGCCCGAATCCCAGTGCCCTCCCACTAGAGGCGAGCTAAGGGAGTGAAGGTAATCAGTGGGGATTAATGCCAAAGGAGCCTTTCTTAGAGAGACCAGGGATGCTGTCTGAGGCCTGTCCGCTGCCAGAGGTGGTCTGGGACCATGCAGGTCTCACGGGCAGATTCAGATGTGCTAGCTGGGAATCGCTCAATGTAAAAGCACGCTGTGCTGAGCCTTCATGCTGCCTCCAGTAGCCCATCGGCTTGGTAAAGCCTGTATCAACGTAGTGATCCAGCAGCACTGCCAGAACTGCCATGCACTTGGTGTACTGCACTGGGAAACTTGTGGCTGAGGTGCTGATAAAGCTCATGTCCGACAGTGGCAGTGCCTGCGGCCTAAGATATGCACTGTGAAGCTGTCCTAACAATACTAGCTGTGTGTTTGCTGCCTGCGAATGTTTCCTTAACTGAGACAGTAAAGCAGCATGGCTTGGCACAGCTTCAGCATGTAAGCAAAAATTTGGCATCTCAATGTAGTATGAAATGAGTGAGAAGTTAATGAGACCCCAGAGGTGTAAATGGATCCTCCAGATGCTGATTAAAACAAGGATGAGCTTCTGAAATTTGGACCAGCTTAGATTAGTCACCATGTAAGTCTGCAGTCAAAGGCATTTCAGTATAAAAAGAAAGAAGCTGTTTGGGGTATTATAATCACGAGTAAGAGAAATGCTCAGAATAGTCTTTATTGTTTGGGTATTTTATGATAACAAAAGCAACCTGGAAAGAAGCACTGCTGTATTCAACACAGCCAGGGAATACTTTCAATCCCCAGTGTTCATTTTAACTCTATATTTTATGTCTCAGAGGAATTAAATGTAATTACGAATTTCTATAACGCTTTATTTACGGTTTCCCTGTTCTGCTTCTTTCCCTTGTTCCAGTTTCTTTTTAAAATGGAAAAGATCCAGAGATGGAGAATCAGTAAGATTGAATGAGTGGAAAGAATGGCGTACAAGAACAGAATGTAAACGTTAATCTTGTTTACAGATAAGGTTAATAGGAACAGACTTATTTAAAACAGTAGTTAGGTGGGGAACATACACGGAACACTCAGTAACTCTCTGCCAGTGGCAGTCAATTGAATGGCAATAAGTGATGCAAAGGGATACCTCCCTTGCTGGAGCAAGGAAATCAGCTTTCAAAGAGGTAAGCATCGCCTGAGTAACGGGGAGGTGTTGTTTATGTATATTCTCATGGCATTATGTGTATCATTTTTCAGTGTAGCTGGCAGCCAGTAACTGATTAGATGTACAAAAAACACCCCATAGGCTGGCTGCTGGTTCACTCTCATGGTGTGCTGAGAATAAATGACTTGGATTTAGTCATTTTTTCACGACCTGAGTCACTCACAAGGCTCACACAGTAGTTATGGTTCCATATATTTATGCTCTGTACAGAACCCCTCCTAGATTTCTCTTAGTGAAGACATACATAGATGAAGAATCCAACCCACTGAGTTTCACATCAGCATTTTTCTCATCAAGTCTCCGTTTTACAAGTATTTCCAACCTAATGGTATCTTAATTCAGTATTAAATCGCATTTGGAAATGCTCTTCCTTGACATTTCCATGCAAGAATTCCCATTTATCTGTGGCTTTTTGCCTTTGTCCAACAAGAGGAGCAGTTTCCAAGGCCTCCTGCTTACTTCAGTTTTCAGTTTTCAATTCAGCACCAAAGTGGTGGGAAACCACACAGCTGTTTGTTACGTGACAGGCTTTCATCTGTGTGGGCTTTGTTCTGGACTTCTGTCTCTGGAAGCTGACAAACTTCACCAGGTTTGCAACACCCCAAACTTTGCCTGATGTGCTGGAGTGAAGCATCCGGAGCTGTGACACCTGTGAAGCAAAATAAACAAGTGAAACACTGCACCGCCTGTGATCAAATCACCGTGCCTCCAACAGCCATCAGAAGGAAGCGGCCATCCTGTACGGAGAGCTGCTGGGCTGGGGGATGCCCCAAGGCAAGCTGCAGCAGGTCGTGGAGCAGATCACATCCAACACAGCCCTCAGACTTGCGAGTGAAGGCTGAGTGCCTTCTGGGCCATCACCTCCTTACCCCCGAAACGTGTCCTTCCCTGCTGATGGACAGAGCCTTGTGAAGGGTGCAGGTAGAGATGCGTGCTGCCTCCCACGTCCGTATTCCTTAAGGCTAAGCGTTCTGCCTGTTTCTAAAAGCACAAAAGTGACGCTGTCTTTCTGACACCGTCGGTCTGTGTTCACCCTCTATCTGTGCGTGCTGTTACAGCCCAGAACACAGGTACTGCATCCCATGCACATGGCAGCAGTTGTGGGGTGTCAGACGGACACGGGCCACAGTTACTCCCCGCCATGTTCCATCCGCGCACCCCGCTCTTTCCAGCCGCACAAAGCCAAACAGAGCAAGTGCGAAACAGCGCCTGGGTCACATCTCCCCTCTGCCGCTTTGGTCTCTCCGCTGGAAGGACAGCACGGACATCTAAAGCGCGTTTCTTACAGCACCGGGCCGTTCCGCGTGCCGCACCCCCGCCGCCTGCAGTCCTCTCGCCATGCGTTCATTTCGAGCCCTTCTTGCCGTCCGCCTCCCGGTGGGAGCGCTCCCGAAGGGGCGGTGCCCGCTGCCCGCCGCGGCCATCTCGTGGGGCCTCGTGCTGCGGGACTACAGCGCCCGGCATGCCCTGCGGCCGGCGGCACGGCGGGAGGACTACAGCGCCCGGCATGCCCCGCGGCGCACGCGGCTCCAAGATGGCGGCGCCCAGGGACGGCCGTGGCACGGACAGCAGTTCGGACTCAGAGAGCAGCGGCGGGGCGGCAGCGCGATTCCGGGAGGCGGCCTGGGACTGCGCGAAGCAGCAGGCGGCGGTGCGGGCGGAGCCGCGAGGCGGTGAGGGGCGCGGCGGTGGCCGGGTTGTTTCCTGTTTGTGCCGGGCCCTGGCCGCAGCTCTTTGTCACGTACTCCTTCCTTTGGCAGGTGGCTTTACGAAGGATCAGCGGCAGGCTGCTCGGCCCAGCCTAAGGTATTGCTCTGCGGGCTTCGGAGTTGTGTTTTGGTGAAGAAAAACCTGAAGTGTGCTCCTTAATGCCTTGCATTGCTTCGTTCTGGAAGGCCTTATTCTGCCATTGGAATTGGTACAATTGTAATCTGCAGTGATGCTTAATTCTAATAAATGAATAAAGTTATTTTGGAAGTATATTCCTCATCCCTCTAAGAGTAAAGCAAAAGCAATTGAAAACAAATGTCTGCTGGCAGTTCATCATGAGTTCAAGTTGTCAGAAATGCCCTAATTGTGTCCTAATTCTTCCATGCCCCTGCCATGAAAAAATTAATAGTTACACATGACAAGACTTCTTATTTAAAAAATAGGGGGTTATATGCAGAAGGGCAAGTAATAACAATGTGATTGCAAAGCCAATCATTTATTGGGTGGGAAAGCAACGTCTGAATTAGGTGCCTTATAACAGAGGGGATGCTGACCTATGTAAGCTTGCAGCATTTCTGCAGGCTCGGTTTCAAAAGCTGTCAGCCATGCAGCTCAGTGCCATCCTTCCTCCTGGGACAGATTTTGCATGAATTGTGGCAGTGTACTCGAGAAGCTCCTGCCAGAGAAGGGGTGTGTTGACATCATTTGTTTGCTTTTGCAGGCTATTTCAATGAGAAAATCATCCAATTACTGTCAGGGAGATGGCTGAATAATGCTTAGCTCATTGTTAGGAACTGAACTGTTGAGCTCTCTGCTTTACTTAGCAGTTGACCCTTATCAACTCAATATGAATTAGTTACTACAGGGTGGGAGGTTTTACAGCCCCTTATCTCCTATTTGAGTGAGAGTATTGGCTGATATTATTGCTCTTGAAGGAGATGATCATTATTTTATTTTAAACAGACGTGAGGTGAATGACCATGATGAGGATGGAAATGAGCTACAGACCACACCAGAGTTCAGAGCACATGTTGCAAAGAAACTGGGAGCAATGCTAGACAGGTATTGGCATGTGACACTAAAAAGGCTTGTTGTATGGGTAAAGTACAGTGATGCTTCTGTGTGCTGAAAGCAAGAAATTAAAGATCCGAGTGCAACTTGGAGAAATTGTTTTCTTCTCAATTCCTTCACTTCTGTATTTAATGCAAACTTCCAATATTCTGTGAACTAACTTGGTTCATCTGTTGTGTCCCTCTGGTAATGACTTCCTGTGTAACACTGCCAGTCTCCATTTACCTCGGTTGCAAATGCTTTGTAGAGAGGAAAAAGAATTTGGGTACCGTATCATCATTTAAAGGCAAACATTAGAACCTTCCACTCTTGCACCCTAAGGCTATATGCAGTTCAGGGTTTTACTGGCAGTATGCATCTGTCTGCTGCTGTCTTTATTGTGTGTGTAAATGTCGCCCTTGGAACTGGAATTCCTGGTGTTTAAAGTTGGCTTTTAGAAATAGTCATTCATGTGGCATATGTTGCTAAGGAGAGAAGGCATGGTCTGCTCTAAAGCAGGGAATAGAAACTTCACTAAAAAAAGTAAGAAACCATAACATCTCCCTAGTCTCGTTTCCTGTAAATTTCCAGCTTTGCTCAGTTTGTACAAACCTATCCAACATCTAACCGGATTTTTCTGTTTAGTTTCATCACTGTCTTGAAGGATTCATCAGGACCTTCACCAGCTTGTGTGCAGCAGTCTGACTGTGGAGATGATGGTGAGTCCTAGTCACAGACATCGTGGCCGTTTGCTGATGCAGTTAATCAGATAATAGCAGGTGAGATGGATCCTGTCCAGTGCCAGCTGTAGCTCTAGCTCCTTACTGACTAAAGAGCACTAGCACAGGCTTTATTAGCATCAGTAAAGGCTGTTACTTTGTCGTGACGTTGTGCCCTAAATCTTTGCAGACTGCCAGATGATTGTTGTCAAGTGTAGCCATCTGTTAACAACAGCAGGCTTTCCTAGGGAGACTGTTGTTGGTTGCTCTCACTTATTCCGTATCCTGGCTAAAATTCCTTTCTAAATACATATTTTAGGTTTTCGCCTCTTCTCCTCCTCTGTCCCAGGAGACTGTGGGCAATCAGAGCAAAGCCCTGCCCCAAGGAGGAGACGGCCACCCAGTTCCAGGTGAGGTGTTATCAGCTGCTTTGCTCCTGAAGTGCTATTCCAGCCCTCGTTTCCATGTTTCAGAGGCAGCAGAGACTCTCCCATGGTGCTAGAAAGTTGAAGAGCTGAAGTGGTGTATTTATGTGACTGATATTTGAAAAGAGCAATTATTTTTTTTAAAATACAAATAGGAGATGTAAACAATTTTAAATACTAACTGTAAAGCACTGGAGTCCTGGATCCACTGGCTGTTCACTGGGTGTTCTGATCTTAGATAAGTTTGCTTTCAATGCTTTGGATGAATTCAAGGCAAACGTGTAATGTAATTTCCTTCCCTTTTATTACCTTTCCAGTGACTCAGACAGTGACCAAGAGTGGCAAAAGTACCAGGAGGCTGCTGTGTCAGCAGCAGACATTCTGAAGCAAAGTGCTTTCCCTGCGCTGTCTCAGGATTCCAGCCAGAATATGTGTCAGGGTGATGTGGAGCACAGACAGAAGAAAAAGAAGAAAAAGAAAATTAAGGGAGAGAACAAAACTGAAGAGAAAATAATAGACCCAGCAGAGTGTGACCAGGTCAGCAAAGATTTGCCACGGTTGGTTTCTGCAAATGGACAACACAAGAGACAGGACAGCAATCATACAGATAACAACGCAGCGTCACCAGGAGCTGTGAAGAAGAAGAAAAAGAAGAAAGAGAGAGAATAAAGATTTTGCTCTGCAAATGGGCAGGTGATTGTGATGAATGAAGGATGCTGGGAAAAAACTAACCGAGTTGCTGCAGATGAGGGAGAACTAATTGGCAAAGCTTTTGTTCTAAAAGCTCTGTGGCCTGGGAGTCTAATTAAAGCGACTTCCTATGTTGTTGACCTCCCTTGGGGAGCATTTTTCTCCTAGCACAGCAGTTATCTGTGCTGCTGCTTGTGCAGTCCTAGCGCGGAAGGATTAAATACTGCACACAGATCAGTGTGGTGGAGGGGTGTAATCATAGCTGCATCCCTTCTGAGCTGTTCTCTCACATGCTGAAACCAAATCTTGGCTCCTGGAGAAAGCATATGATGAATTGAACTTGGTTTACATGGCAACAAGTGGTCAACTTCTTTTTCGCTTTGATTTGCCTGTGGGGAACTCATTTATTGAAAAGCATCTGGCAGATGTTAGTCCCTGCCCCCCTCCATTTTTTTCCCCCTCTATGATTATCATAACGATCTGCTGTTGAAACCTGCCATGTTACTGATCCCTCTGTAGTCCACACCTCTCCAGGGCCCCTGCATGTAAACAAAGATAATGCAGTGGGCTTATTTTGAAGTTGTTGAACACAAGCAGTTCTGCTGCATCCTTCTAAATTTCTCTTAGAGTGTTTTCTGGGATTTTTTTTTTGTATTCAATTCTTATACATTATTAGTCTTATTTAATTTGGCAGGTTTGTGGGACAGCAGCTTTCTTGCTGTGTTAAATAGCTCCCCCAGCAGAGACAAAAAGGGCTGAAGATGGGCTCTTTTCATTTGATTGCTGATCAATGCTGTGAAATTGTTACAGGAAATACTTAAACCTCAGTTGCTGTGTTTCAGGCCTTGTTTTGGTTCACTATGACTTCTGTCTGTGAAATACAGTACGTTTTGGTACTTTTTAGCTTGGCTCTTAATCTGTTTGTTTCAGATGCAGTATTCCAAGAAACAACCTGTTATTTGGATCAATACTCTCCTTCTGTTGAGTTTCAGTAGGTCTCATTCATTGGCTCTAATCTGGAGACCTAAAAGCTGGATTAGAGAAAACAAAATAGTGTGCTGATGCTCTTTGAACACAGGGAGGAAACAAGATGTTTTCCTTCCTGCTGTAAGGTCCTTGCTGTTTGTCACTCAAGAGAACACACTTGGCATCCAAAAAATGGAAAGACTAGAAAGTTGGCTTGGAAATAATCTGAACATGACCAAAATCATTTGTTTTATGGCCAGTTAAAACTTCAGTATACTGAAGCTAGCACCTAGAATGTCGAATGCATATCGGTTTAAACATTATTTTTTGCCTTGTTTTATGTGGTTTTTTGTTTCTGCTTTTTCTGAATGGAAGTTAAAATTGATTTGCAAGTAATGCACATGGGAGATTAGGAAACCATCCTTGGATAAAATTCCTCAGAGAACCTAGTTACCAAATTAACTTCTGGTGCTTGGTGGTGTGCAGAGGAAGCTCTTGCAGGCACAAACTCTTATGGACGTCTGCAATACTGAAATTTCCAGGTATGATAACCAGAGTTCACTGTTTTTTAATTCTTCCATATATCTTAATCTGTTAAGAGTCTTGAGCATGTTCTGTTGTCCTGCTCACGATAGAAAGAGCAGCTCTATCACAATGGCAAAAACATGTTAATTGGGGCTTTTCTTATGACATATCAGTGATATAAAGATTCAGAGTAAATAAAGAAGAGGGGAATAATTAGAGGAGGGATTATGTAAGTAGAAAGTTTTCATTTAGTGCAAATAAGGCTTCTAGACTCCAGGGAAATTATTTTCATATCAAGGACTACAGAATCTACCCCACAAGGAAGGCAGGAGTGAACAGTGTTCTATAACATCCATCCCAGTTGACACTGTCACAGAGAACTGAGGGAACTACTGCTGTTTGTGGAGCATGGAGCCCCCCTGGATGTTGTGCAGTGTCTGGGGCCTGTGGAGAATGCCAGCCCTGGGTCACTCAGCAGAACGTGTGAGATGAGAGCCCACGTGGGTAATGCAGAGAGCTGAAGTCTCCTTGCTGCTGTTAAACTTTAATTTCTGCATTTAAAACAAAGCAGAGCTATATAAAAAAAGTAACCAAGCCATTTCCACTAGGATAGCATGATTTTAGAGTAGGTCATTTTGAACTGGGAATGTTTGGGATTTTGTAGTTAATTAAGGGGTTTACAACTTGTAGTCCATGATCTCATACTGACAGGTTTTTGCCGAGCCATTCCTGATTCACTTTCTTGGTGATTTTCATTGCAAAGTCAGAAGCCAGGTTCTCACTGTTGCCTCCAAGTTGATGTTATCTTTCATAATTCCAGTTCAGGTTTCCTTACAGCAAAGGAGGAGAGTGCTTTAAAGATGGTGTCCCTTTTTTGGTAGCTCAATTTTTCTCTTTTCTGCATGGCTTACTTTGGTGTTGGCAGGTCTGTACAGGTCCAACCTAGTGAAGCTGAGCAGAACCAAAGTTCCACATATGTCTTGGCATTTTTTGCTGTATTTCAGTCAGATCTCTGACTTTATAGCACTCCTTCAGGAGCCACAAGGATGTCTGGTCATTCTAGGCTGGCTTGTGGGGTTGGGTTTGGTTTTGGGGGTCAGTGGATCCTATCAGCGCCGGCATCACTGTTCCATAGCTCCTGCTCTGAGCCTGAGCCATCTCCTCTGGAGGCAGCTGAATGAGGGATTTATGAGGCAGTAGGGACTGGAGGGTGGCTGACCACAGCAACCATTCCTTCCAGTGGAAGGCAGTGGTGACATTGATGGCAAACACAGTTGGAGTTGCACCTTATGCCTTGGTCCTGGCAGCCTCCCTTTGGGTGGTTGTCTTGGTGTTACTGAGTGGAGGATGCCATCTGCGTGGAGATGAAGGTCTCAATGACGTTATGAGTGGATGGCAGCAGCTGACTGTGGCTGTTGGTGGAGTCAGAGCTCTGGTACAGCACCAGGCTGCTGGAGGACGCTGTTAAAAGCACAGGTAGAAGTTAAGTATAAATAGTCAATGCAGTCCCCTCCTCACACGTGCATGTATTTGCAATATGTGGTTTCAGAGAGTAAGTGGCTGCTCCTCTTACCAGCAGGGCTTGAGGTGAGGCGAGGGCCAGACTGAAGGTGCTGGATGGTTGTGTCTTGGTTCTGTAGGTGTATCGCTGGTGCCTGTGACACTGGTGTATGGATCCCAGAGTCTGTGTGGGTTTCTGAGTCAGATGTGAATGCCTGGAGAAAAGAGTTAAACAGTGCCTGGTTTCTGCATCCCTACTAACAGATGTGGGAGAAGAGGATTAGAAAGAATGAGCAGGTGCTGTTTCCAAGGAGATTAAATCTTTGATGATGCAGTGAGGAGCTTGCTCTAATGCCTCCAGCAAGGCAAGGAGATGAGAGATGATTCTGCTGGGATGGCATTGACCACGCACCCAAAAGCTCTTTGAGAAGCAAGGAGCTCCCAGCAGACTGATGCAGCTGTAAGGTGGGGGGACACACGTGCTGTTACCTGTTTAGTTGGTGTCAGGTTAGTCAGGGCGCTGAGATTGGCTGTATCCGTTATCACCATGGTTTGTGGGAGGAGGCCTGTATGTGTATATTGGGCCACTTCAGACTTGGGGCCGTAGAGAGCTGGACATGAAAAAAAAAAAAACAAACCAAGATCATGTGGGTGCTGGAACTTTGCATGAGGTTGGTTTGAAGAGAGTTTCTCTCTTCTTGTGTGCAGACCTGCTGCCTGTCCCTGAAACACTGGGAATGGAGGGGCAGGAGGATGAATGCAAGAGGAAAATAGTTTCATAATTATAGCAATTAACTTTCAAAGCCAGCAAATGCTCCAGAACAAAGTGTTTTGCTTTGTATGAGCAAATGAGTTGGCACTCTTACCGTGGGGGTTCTGTATCTGGGCCATGGTAGCCATGAAGGGGCTCTGGTTGATGTGGCTCTGGACCTGCTGCATGAGGGGCTGTTGGTAGGATGGGTGCAGCTGCTGGGAGAACTGGACTGGCTGCAGGGTGGTGAGGCTGCTCCCCATGCTGTTTATCACAGGTACACTCTGGGGCTGGGTTGAAGTCAGGCCTGAAAAACAAGGAGTGATGACAGCGGCGTTGCATGCTATGGGAGGAGCGGCTGCTCTGTGACAGGAACCTCTGAAGCAGTCACAGCAGTTCTGTCGGAGCAGTGGGATCAGATTCTGCTTTGCAGGAAATCCCTTTGTTAACTGTGACTGGGAGTAGATTTCATGCCTATGAAAATGAAGCAGGTAAGTGCAAAAGGAATAATGCAGACAGGTACTATAAAAAGCTTCTCTGACTTTCCGTGTTTGTTCCTGCAGTGCCTCCTGTTGTACCAGTACAGATCACTTTCCACTTAAGCGATAACATGATGTAGATTTCCACTGGAGAGTCCTCTCTCAGAAGTGAGCTCAGAGCATCATCTCAATGTCTCATGCCTTTATTCCTTTTTTAATGTTAAGTTGTAGGTAACAGATGACTATGCTGTAGCTGCCCAGCCACACGGAATGAAGTTTAAGCTCATTTTGTTTGGGCTGCCAAATTATGGAATTTGAACCAGTGAGAAAGGCAGGAGGTTTCACTCATCAGTACTCATCTCTGTCTGTACTGTATTCCTGGATATATAGGGGATGTTCCTGCACCCTATTCATCAAGCCTCTCTAGCACTGAGAGAATGTTAACGCTGTGGAAATCTCTTTTAATTATTCTTCTTCTTGGCTTGCACAGAATTGGAATCAATATCATAATCTCGGCTATAAATTGGGACGTGGAAATTAGTTCATGGTTGTTGACAAACAGGACCTCTTTCTTCCAGAGAAGAATGAGTAAGAAGAGAGCACACATTTTATTCTCCTTTCTCTAATGAGATGCACTTTGGCAGTAGGTTTTTCCTGGAGTGAAAAGAAATCTGATGGCAGTCCAGAAAAACTTGAGGTTAAAAAAAACATATTTGAAAAAAGAAGTGATGAGTGCATGTGCTTTTTGCAGGAAGTAGAACAGGATGTTTTGTCTTTCAGGCACTGTGAGCATGCTTAAATTCCCTTAACTTAAAGCTGGCATTATGTTCATATTTGGGAAGATGCACAGCAGTAGGAAAAAAACACTGGCATAGGAATAGATTGCAGAGTCCCTTGCTCTCAAGACTTGGGTTTCTGTGTAAGTGAATTCTAACATGAATAAGGAATGTCCCTTAATTTCACAGGTTCGTGTCAGTAGTGCAGTTGAGGATCCTTAGTGTTTGCGGCTGTTTCCCCAGGTGCGTGTCAGTGCTGAATTAGTGCTTTTATCTCTGATGGTGAGAAAGGTAATTCCACTCCTCTGCACCAGAGTCCTGATGAGCAGAGTCACCAGAGCAAGCGACCCACCAAACACACTACTCACCTATTACCAGGGTGGAGCCGCTGGTGTTGGTGAATGCGGGTGCCAGGGATGAGGTCTCACCAGCTCCGATTGCCATCACGCCGGGCAGTGAGGCCATGATGAGGTTCTGAGTTTGCTGGCCCAGCGCGTGGGGGTTTTGCTCTAGGCTGTGCAGGGCAGTCAGGGTGCTGACGGGGGGGAGAGTTCCTCCGGGAGCTGAGATCTGTGTGAGAGAAGGACTGTGGAGAAGCCATCTGCAGCAGGCTGAGTGTGGAGAGTCCCAAAGCTGTCAGCAGCTTCTGCCTGCCTGCCCTTGACCCCTTGCTAACTAGAAAGACTTCACCTTTGCTTGTCTGCAGTCTTCCTGTTTTCTTGTGCTCATCAATTAACTAGCAAAGGTCAGGTGTTGAAATACAAAGAGGAAATCCTTGCTCTTATAGTTCCTTCATACTTAAAGACTATAAGGGCTGTACAAACACAGATGAGGTCAGTCCCACTGCACTCTCTTTGAAGGGAAAGTTTGTCCTCTGCTTCACAACTGAGGGAAGAGGACCGTGCCCAGAGAAATTAGGAAGCTCAGTACGGAATCCAGGAGTTCCTCTTTCCTTATTCACCCCTTCCTCTGAGAAGTGCCTATAATTTCCTTCCTCTCAGCAAGTGTCTTTTTGTGACCAGTGAGTTTTCAGGTTAAGATTTTAAAGGGCTTGCTGAAAATATTCCTTCGTTTTTTTTTCTCATAAAATATTTTCTTCAGGCTACATTAACAGTCCCCTGCTGTTAGAGGGGAAGCATATCTGGTGGACAGAACGAATTCTGTGCTTCGATGTCTTGCTGATTTAGGCTGTGACCTCGAGTCACCAAGAAATCTGATAACTGGACTGTTTTCTTGACCTCTGAAATGAAGCACATCACCTCTCTCTGTGCTCTAACGGGGTTTGAACTTGCAAGGCCCTTTAGAGATCTGTAGCTGGAGTATTGTGGAACAGCAAAAGGGCGTTCAAATAATTTGGCTGATGGAGAAATTTCAGTGATTTATACTGTACTTTTTCTTTCCCCCTCAGAAAAAATCTGTAAGAACTCTTTATTAAGAGCAAGCACCAACAGGTTAAACGGTGGGACAAATTATCAGACAAATACCAGTTCTAGAAGACAGCTTTAGAAGACTTTCAGCATCTCATGAAAGACTTTTCTCTTCAAGGAGAAAACAGAAAACCAGCAAAGTGAGTGAGTGATACAGAGATTTAAATCAAACTGATTTATAGTGAACTTAGCTTTGCCTCGGGCCAATATGCCCTGATGCAGACTTCTGCCAACAGATCCTCTGTTAGCAGGGGAACATGTGCAAACTGAAGATGACCGGTCATGTTGCCCTAATGCTCAATTGTTAGCTAAGTGGAAAGAGTTATTGTTTAAAAAAAAAACAACAAACCTCTCAGGAGGAAACTTGCTTTGAGGAAGGGAGGTTGCTGCAATGTAGACATCCAGTACATATCTCAATGGTGTAACTGCTCCCTGATCTGTTAATCTCATTGGTGGCTGATCAACTATTTTGAGATGTGCAGTGTTCAAGTGACAGAGGTGATGAGTGTGACTGGGGAAAGGGAGATGAGAAAAGAGCCTCCTGGGAGGAAGGAAATCAAATCGTATCATGCTTTGAGCTGTGTTCTTTTGTTGTTGGTTGTTCTGTTTGTTTGTTTTTCCACAATAGATTGTTTAGGTTAATATGAAAGAAATGCCTGTGCTTTCATGTCCTAATGCCCTCCCTCCCCATCAGTCTGGAGTGCATGGGTATCCCAAGAGTTCTCATATTACCAAGTCAATGCAAGGTGGCTGTCCTATATCTATAATAAGATTGTTTTGGAGGGCATTCTAGGAAATACCATTTCTGAAGAGTCTATCCTGTGACCACCCTCTAGTCACCAGTACTTCGGTGGACATCACTTACCAGCTTGGTGTCTGTGCTCAGCAGGTTCTGGCTGGGCTCCAGCCCAGGGGGAGAAACCTGATGCAGGATGGTTTGGGTGGTCACCATGGAGCTGTTCCCATGGTGGTTGCTGCTGGAGGACTCTGCTTCACTGGCTGGCTGCTGGTTGTACCTCACTCCTGCATCACAACTGGGGGAAACTCTGTTAAAACTGAGAAACTTCACCAAGTGCTAAGCTCAGTTTCATTTGCTGGCACTCGTCTCTAGACATTTAGGTCAAAGGGCAGGTTTGCTGTCTCCCTTTCGGATCTCCCTCTGGTTGTTTCTTACCATGAACTTTGGTGGGTGAGAGAGCAGGAGGTGGCTGAAGGGAGGAAGAGTTGTGAGGAGCTAGAGGGGGAGCAGAGGTGGGCTGCGGCCCACTGAAGTTGTCCATGGCCAGCTTGTGCCGGAAGGCCTCCTCCTTCCTGCGGTTGGCAAACCAGTTGTAAACTCGCACCTCAGTCACCAGGTTTGAGCCCAGACCCTGGGCCTGAGATGGGGAAACGCCTCTCTGAATACACTCTGCTCTGTTAGGAGAAAGCACAAAAAGAGTCGGTCAAAGGCATGGAGTGAGTGTGCAACCCCAAAGAGACTGTGGTCTTATACACCACAGGGAAGGATCCTGCTGGGTACAGCAAGACATGGGGCATTACTGCAAATGGGGAATGCTCAGTAGTGGCACTTGATTCAAATGTGGCTGGTGCCACAACCCTGCCTCTCATGGGTCTTAGCATGCCAAGGATGCAGAGACCCTGCTCAGCTTCTTCAGAACCATGCACCCTTCTTTACCTGTTGCACTCTTCTACCAGTGCCTCTCTCTCTTCTTTGCTGGGGTTTTTCTGTCTCTCATAGGCTTGGAACAGAATCTGTTGTGAGGCAGGACCCCATTTAAAGCGATTTCTTCGTCCCTTCTTGGTGGGCAGATCATCTCCCATGGGCTCCTCTGTCAAGATCCCCTGACCAGCATGTGTGAATTCTGCAGGCACAAAAGGGCAATGGATTGGCTTTCTGGAAGCATTTTCAGTAGTTCCATCCATTTTGCTGCACAGCAGGCCCAGTAGAACTTACTCTTAGAGAAAACGTCATACAAAACAGAGGGCTGAATCTAGACGGGGTAGAAATAAAGTTCCATAATCTGCTAAAACTGTTAAGATGTTCCTACCAGGACTGTGTTGACCTACCCTTTCTCTTGCATGCATTGCATCTCAGCTCCCTCCTTGGGGAAGTGAAAACAGATGTGGGAGAGTAAGTCTGACTGGGGTCCTGCTCTCCAGAACAACCCAGAGGCTGACTGTTTCATTTTACTTGCAACTCATGAATGCAAAGTTAAGTGAGAGATTCCAGGCAGATTCTTGAATATAGAAGTGCATGCTGCAGTGATGGGTTGCCAATGGGTGTCTGTAAAGAAATGGCCTGGAGCATGAGGTGATAGCTGGCAGTGGTTTGTTACAGCAAGTACAATAGTTTGCTGCTTTTTGCAGCTAGGGGAACTGTTGCTTTAGCTGAAAATTGTACCAGCCCGGTGCTCAGATAGAAATGCCTGAGAAATGTCTGTGATGTGTCAGGTGCACTGTTTTAGTCTGAGGATGGATTTCAAACTCCAGTGGCAAATGAATAATGTTAGTTTGCATCTCTTTAGGAAACTGCTGGGTGGAGTGTGTAACTGCAGGCTGTTTTGTGATGGAGCGCTTTTCCATGTGCAGTTAGGTTCACCTTACTGAATACTGACATGGATTTCTCTAAGCTTGCTTCCAGAAATGGCTTTTCCTGCATTTTTTTCCTTGATAGAAATGGGCAGTAAGGATCAGCAAGGGAGAGCAGAGGCTTTTATGAAGTTACAGACCAGAGAGCAATTGCTGCTGTACTTACGCTGGGCCACCTCTCGCTGCTTGCGGACGTACCAGGTGTAGAGGGCTGCCCTTTTTTGGGTCTTCATGGGAGTGCCCTTGTTGAGGTGTTGTGAGAGGTGGGATTGGTTCAGACCAGTAGTGTCCACCACCTCGCGCTGAGGGATGTTGTGCTGTTGGAGATAGGATTTCACCATCTTTGCTACCCGCCAGGGATCCTCTCTGGAAGGAGCAGAAAACACTTCTCAGGAGAGCTCTCTGTAACACCTGCACTCAGCAGACCTGCATTCCGAGGAGGTGCACTGTTGCTTCCCTAGGAGCACCTTGCATATCAGTCAGCACCACTGCATTCGGCGAGGCTGGAGTATTAACTGGCTGGAGAAAGGAGAGCTGTTCTGTGTGGGCAGGGCACAGTATCTGTCAGAAATAAGGTGGAAAAGATGTATCTAGCTTCCTTTATGCAGATCTCTGTAGGCACTCTGATCTCCCTTTAGAAGGAGCCATCTTTGGCTATCAAAGTAATTTTCCAAAACATGGCTGCAGTCTTTGCCATCTGTGCTTATTTTTATACAAGGTTTTGCCCTGCTCTGTTCAGGCAGCGGTCATCTGTAAATGATAGAAAGTGCTGACAAGTGGCATGGACAAGGAATGTACGTCCCTTTCTGCTGGGAAGTAATAAAGCATTTTTTGCTGCTAGTGAATAGTGCCACGAGGAGAGAAGTGACATTGGATCTCAGCATTCAGCTGGATATGTTATGACTACAGATATCTATTTTTCAGAGTTGACAGCTATCTTGCCATTCTCTACTTACCTTTTCTTCTCTATCCTCTTTCTTTAAGGCATAAGTGCTTGGGATAGGTGTAATTCTGTTTTCCAAGACAGATTCACTGTGTTACTATGCTGAACCTAGCTCACACCCTAAATCTTGTCAGGGATGAGAAACATGGCAGTGATTCAGGCAATGAATACAGGCTTTCATCATACTGTCACAGGACAGCTATGCATGCAATGTGTATTCACCGAGCAGTCTGGCATTACGATTTTGTGCATCAGCTTTGCATTATGTGGACACGCTGATTAACATCTAGATCCACTCAGACTCCTACATGCTACAAAGAACAGGCAACCTATTAATTCCTCCTATTGCCATCCTCCTTTGGGGTAACAGCTGGGGGAAAACTTGAAGCTAATCTGATTTGGGATTTTATAATGAACTTGAATCTCTGATTCAAAGACCTCTAATTAGAATATCTACAACTGTTCCTAAGTAGGCATTCAGTGCCAGGTTGGATGGGGCCCTGGGCAGCCTGACCTAGTGGGTACCTTGCCCACAGCAGGGGAGTTAAAGCTAGATGATCTTTAAGGTCCCTTCCAACCTGAGGCATTCTGTGAATTTGTGAGAATAGAGAACATGACTTTGACTGTGACTCCTCTGTGTTTGTCAGTTTCACTGAGGCTGAAAATTACAGTAAAAATAGAAAGATGGGAAAGCGGGCAGTCTATAACCGATCAACTCAGGAGCCTCTCTATATGGAAAAGATTCTGGTTCAGTTTTAACAAAGCATCCTCCTGTGTTTTGTATGCAGGATGTCTACTGGAGAAGGTTTGCACACTGTAGAAATACAACAGTGCTGCATCTAACACCAGCATCAAAGGAGCAACAGGGATGAAAAAATATTTCTAATAATTGTGGGTGATGTGTTGCAAGAATACAGAGATCTGAGCAACTGGCAACAGCTGTACTGCTGGTGGCTTTGTTGATTCAGTAGGTTGCCAGAGGCCGCAAAGTGATAAGCAGGACAAAGTCCACACCTGTTCTCTCAGTGCAAATACCCTTATCTCTGTTCCCCTCGCAGCCTTTCACAGTGGCTGGGCAGTCCAAGGAGCAAGCTCCGCTGCAGTTAAAGTATGGCAGAAGCAGGGTTGGTTACAGCTCTCTGAAGAATCTGCTTTCTTAAAATAGGACCATTTGCTTCTCTTTTATGATGGTACACTTGCTTACAGAGCTTCAGTCTTCTAGCCTGTTCCCTTAACTATGTCTTTTCAGAAGCTTCATACTGGGCTGAACTTACAGAGCTTTTCCATCTTCAGTGTCTTTCCTCCCTCTGCATTTGTGATATAGTCTAGCCAGCACATGTGCCTTGAATTTGTTACACAGGTCCCTTCACAGAAGAGAAAAGGCTCAGACTTGCAATCTCTTCCCTTAGATTTGAGCTCTGGCTCAGATGGGGAAAGGAGGGACTGTGTCATTACTGATGGAAACCACCGTTACATATTGATTTCCTTCCTGCAGGCTGATGGTGAGTCACTTCTGTCTCCCCTGTCAAGATTCTTGCTTCTTTGTGGTAGGAACAAAGCGGGAAGAATCTGAGAGTCTCTTTTTCACAGTAGTTCAAAGCCTTGTGCTTTCTTTTCTGATTGTTTGTTTTGTTTTGAGACAAAGCAGAGAGGGTTCTGTAAGGGAAGACACTGCAGGGAAATCTTACCACAGTATAATTTCATAAGACAGTTGTATGTAATCCAAGCTACTCTGTACACCATCAAAACACAGGCTGTAATATCAGTGCAGCAATTTATTTTGGCCCTGGACTACATCACAAAACAAGCAATGGCAGCTGCTCAGCTGAACCCTGAAATGAGCTGTTGCCCAGATGCTCAGTTTCACCTGCAGAGTCTGCATCGTTGTCACGCAGATCATAAGGTAAACCTTAATTCCTTCACCAGTGGTAGGACTGTCACTGACTGTCAGTTTTCCTGTTGTAGGTGCACTAAAATCTGACTTCCACAGTGAGTTAGAAGTGGGTGTGCCTCACTCAAGCTCCCTTCTACCTGCAAGCCCATTTTCTGCTTTTTATCTTCATTCTTCCCAAGTAGAAGCTACCTCCCCATCCCATCCTTGTTTTGGAGATGTTCAGTTCTTCCTGGAAATTCTTCCCACGTATTGCTTACTTCCCATATCTTGCTGTCCTGCTTTCAGCTTCTTCCTGTTTCCGAGCATGGCCCCTCTCCCTGACTCATCTCAGCCACAGGGGCCTGGGTCTTCTCTCCATTCCAGCTTCCCATTTTCTTAGTTTTGAGGTCACTTTTTAAGGGCGTTTTCACCTCCCTTTTGTTACCTGAACAATAAGTAACCCAGGTAGTTAGTTATAAACTCAAAGGGAACAAGAGGCTGGTTGATAATTTATAGCAACATCTCAAATTTAAATGGAAAGTAAATATCAAGTTGTTAGCATTAAAGAAAACCCATTCCAGAGAGCTGGAGATGTAACATTCGGGGGACATTCTCCTTCCTTCACTCTTCTTGACTTTTCCTTCTTTTTCCTTTGTTCCTTTCTTTTCCCTTCTTCTTCCCCACTTTTTTCCCTATTTCTCCTTTCCTTCTTTCTTGTTCTCAGATTCTCAGGCAAGAGAATCCTTTGTAGGTTCTGAGTTGCTGTTTGGACCAGAGCTCACTTAAGCAGAGGTTCAGAGCTGTGAAGTTCTCAGCACCGTGCTCTGTCCCTTTCCTCTGGAGCCTGCTAGGCAGCCCTCACTGATGCCAGTGCACACCTGGAGCCGTGCTGGGCAGAGAGCAGGGAAGGTAAGACCATCGGCAGGGTTCCTCTCTGATGAACTTGGCCTGGTTCGCCTCATCTTGGTTTATATGTGGAAATGAAAGGGGTGTGGCAGCTTCATCTCAGCATTCCCCAGTTCCAGCTACTCGAAGACAGTTTACATGAGGAAGATATCGGCTCTATCATCACATTTTTGTCTTTTTTTTCCTCAAGGAAAGCATGCTTTTGACCCTGCCTCTAGGGGAAACCTGTTGCTTATCTCAATTTCTCTCTTTCCTAATGGAATTTTGCTCCTTGCCCTACAGGTGAACTGCTGCTGTACCTCTCGCCATTCTCTGGACGTGCAGTAACACCATCTGTCCCTGCTCCCAAGGACGCCTCTCTCTTGCCTTCTGTAGGTAAAACCAGGCCGTTCTTTCTCTCTGTAGGGTGATCTAGAAGGAATGTTGTTGCTCAGATTGCAAATTTGTGGAAGATCAATGAGACATTTAGGGATGAAATGATAAAATGTCAATTCCTCACTAGAGAAGCTTTAGTCTGAACTGCCTTTATCAGTTGTTTTCTGCAGGGACAAAATGTAATAGATGCCCATAGGATCATCCAGTTGTGTGGATGTCTTGTCTAACTCCTAGTTTACTCAGCTTTGTTCAGTGCTTCTAAAACCGTGCTTCCAACTTCAGTGGTCCTGTGAGGATGTACTGGGTCTCTTAGTGCTGTCACTTTTCCTTTCCATCACCCGGGAAGCCTAGCAATGGACTCCCTCTGGTACTACCTAATGAGCAATACCTGCAGTTCCCACAGAGACTTTCTTGTATTGCCTATAGCTGCCCACAGGTCAATCTCTCTGTTAAAATGTGGTCTGCAGTACTAGACCAGGAATTCTTAGCCTGAAGAACTTCTTTCTAAAGGCAAAAGAGCTTCCATCTGATTTCTTGATGTGAAATCCTTGTGTAGATGCTGAAATAGGTAGTTTTGCAATCACTGAAGTTCTAATGGGAATACCTGGGCTTGGAGATTTCTTGCCTTCCTTCCTTTTATTCACTGCTAGAAGTAATTTCTATTATAGAGTAATTCTTACTACAGATTATTCTGTCCTGTCTGTAATTTCAATATCATTTTAAGGACATTACCTTTTGGCATCTGTTAGTGGAAAGGTTTATTTTTAAAAGCAAAGAAAAAGTTTTAGTAAGCAACAGCTGCTTAGACATTATCAAACCCTGATGTTGGTTCAGATAGTTCGAATAGATTCCCAGACATATAATTGCTTTGAATATAGATCTTTGATCAGAAATGTGATACTTGACAATACAGACTTCCTAGTGTTTTCAATTTACCTTGAGTAATTTTAATCTATTATATTCCTCCATAAATGCACTTCTAACTTACTGGCTGAAACTGGGACTCCTGGTGCCCTTCCCACTGACCTGACCACAGATGTGCATTGCTCTGTCCTGTGGTACTTGGGATTGATGAACGAGAGCTCTGAGGTTCAGAACAAAGCTTTGCGATTATGACCCAGGGTAAGGCTTAGGAGACCCTGGTTCTCACCTGTCCTTTTCTCTACCCTCTTTAGGGTTTTAGGTAAGTCGCAAAATCTCTGTAAAAGGGGGATACTACTCAACTGACTGCCTGCAGAGAGATGTGAGACTGTTGGCCAGAAAGCATTAATGTCACAGGTTTGCAAGGGAAGTAAGTCTTGTGCTGAGCCTGGTAATATGCACAGGAAAAAACAGTAGCAAGCACCTAGGAAGGCAGAGATGGTCAGAAACCAGAAATTGTGCTGAAGTGAGGTTGACAGGAGGGAATTCCCTCCACCCGTGAGTCTGTTCTCAGATCACAGGCGATGGCACTGCAGTCCTGCTTCACTCATTCATTAAAGAAAATGGGGCAAAGACAGGAGCTCCTCTTCAGCTTCCATGGTCTCCCTTGTGGAGAGGTACCTGATCGGAAGTTAATGATCAAAAAGCTTATCAGGGGCTTTTCATCTATAAATTTATAAGACAAAAGAGAAATAATAAAGCCATTGGATAATTAGTAACTAGCCAGGGCCCGCCCGGTGCCACTGGTCTCAAACTACCCCAAGACCTGTACGCAGACTCAGGGAGACAAGAAGGAGACAAGGATGAGGGGAAGGAAATGCGTGGAAAGGAGAGCAAAATCAGCCAGGCAGACATCAAAAGGGGAGGACTGGCAGCTGAGACAAAACTGAGGAGAGAAGAGGGAATAGGTCCAAAGAATGAGGGAGAGAAAAGCAAGGAGACTAAAAGGTGTAATAAAGCTCGAAGAGGAGAAGAGAAGAAAGAGAGACTGGCCCAAAAAGAAGACTGAATTATTGGGAGTGCTTTCCCCACCCAGGTAAGAGCTGATCCAGTGAATTTTCCTCTGTTGGATGCAGCAGTCACAGCTCCCAGTCCGCCATCTTCCATCTCCTAAGTATTTATGGTGAGTGCTAACTCTGACCTGCTGTTTTTCTGGCTTTGGCCCTTCTGGTGTGATTTGATGTTTTGCTTCTTGTTGTTACCTTTAATATTTATTTTGTTTGCGTGTGAAGAGGAGGGACAGGAATGCCTGAGAAATTCTCTAACTGGGTTTTAGTTTTAGTGAAGATTTTAGGTGCAGGTCATTGCTATGTCTTGGATCTTCTGTCAGCTTGAGATTTCATAATGTCTACCCCCAAAACAGATGGGCAGACTCTGCTCCTGGGGTGCTAGATTGCTTGGATGGACCCGGTCCTTGTCGGGCAAATCTCTTTGCCCACAGAAATATTGTCCCATGAAGAATCCCAAATGGTAATCCCAGTGAATGTTTCTCTGTCATAAGGCTTATTGGTTAGGGAGCTCTGCCTGTCTTTTGGTATTAAAAATGCGTGTATGCCAAGGCAAAATAGTGTGGCTGTTAAACCTGCAATTGTTGCTGCATATGTACTTCATAGTTGTGACAGAGAGGATGGTAGAAGATGTGTTCTACCTCACTGCAGGTATTTGGTTTGTGCTCTTTCTACAAGAAGAATCTCCACTGAAGTCAGGAAAACTGAGCACTCGTGGGATGAGAAGCTCCCTTGGTTTGTCTTTGACCATCGATACTTCAAAGAGCAGTATAATTAAAAATATTTGTCACCTTAAAATTAGCAGGAAAACTTCACAGCTTCACCGTACCATAAATTCACTGCCTGAATTTATGGTTCACCTTAACACCTGTTAAGAGTGTGACCAGATATTATTTTTTCTTTCCTTGGTGACTGAATTTTTGAATACTATGAAAGTATAAATGGCAGAAAGTAATGTTTAGTCAGAGATGCAATTTGTGCAGCCCGCGAACTGTTCCCAAGCCTGAGGATACAAGCGTTTCAAACTCCGTGGCTCCTTCATGCATTTGAAGTGAGATTAAAAGAGAAAGTTTGAGCATCTGTAAGAAAATGGGGAGTGTTCTGGGGGGATAGTCAGGCACGGATGGGAACTCTGCAGCTAGATCAGCTTGTGAGCATGCCGAGCAGAAGGGGTAAGGAAAAGAGACTTAGCGGGAGAATGCAAGAAAGAGCAGCAAAGAGGAGCAGCAAATCTTTCCTTACTGTAATAGTCTTTCCACCACAGCCTTCTGGTGAGCAGCCTCCTCAGGGCTCAAGTTTTCCAGCTCCTTCATTATCGGAGGGGTAAATTCCTCCCCGTCATCAGAGGTTTCATCTTCCGATAACCTGGTTTCCCCCATTCCATTGGGGAGGTTGGGGATTTCGGGGCAGGACTCCCCTTTCTCTGTCTGCAGGGCATTGATAGCATGCTGACTTTCACTCTGGAGCATGTAGGGTTCCGCTTCGCTCAGTGCCTTGATCAGGGTCTCCTTGGTTAGCCCTGACTCCAGCAGCGCTCCCAGCAGCTCCACTTGAAGATGGCTCAGCTTCGAGACCATGGTCCTCAGGCTGGTGTTTCTTGAGTTTGAGTTCCACGTTATCCTGCTTCCAGCTTCCCTACACCATGTTCCCGAGGTAACACGCCCGACTGTCAGCAGCGGGCACAGCGCAGCCTCCCGCCTTTACGCCCCCCCAAAAAAAACAAAATACAAAATTGAGCCACTTCAGACCCCCCACGACTGTCCTGAGCCAGTGCTGATAAAGGGACCCTTGGCTATCTGTTTACATTGGTAAATTCTCCAAGGTTCATATTTATCTGTGTGCTTAGCAAGTTACTGAACTTTGGACTTCAGCACTGCAGCAGCAGTTCACAAAGTGCAGAGGGAGAGAAAGCAGGGGGAGGGGGAAAGGGAGGGAAGCGGGGAGAGGAAAATGAAGGGATAGAAGGTCTGCCAGCATGGAAAAGTAAGCTATGGAAAGAAAACTAGGAGAATGAGAGTGGAAAAACAAGGCTTACTTTTGGCCCCATTTATTTTATAGAAGGAAGATGTAGAGCACCTACAAGGAAGAGTTGTGTTCGCCGGTGTTGGAAGGTTGCAGAACCTACTCTGAGCTCTGGCTGTGGTGAGCTGAGCCTCTCTCAGCCCTTGCCGAGGGCTTTGGGCTGCAAAAATACTGCCTTGGCAGCTTGGTTTGCCTTTGTGCAGTCCTCCAATAGAGACGAGCGACCACCGGGTTGGTGTGAGTGTCCCCAAGACCTGCAGGATGTTCTGGAGCTCCTGCTGACTTCTGTGGCAGAGCATTGAGTCTTAAATGATTTTTTTTTATCTTCTGCCTTTGGCTGCTGGGTATCTTAATATGCAAACATCAGCACCACCGTTAGAACTTGCTACGTTTATTGCTGAATTGATGAGAAAAAGCAGTGTATGCACATAGTTCAGGTATGATTTGCCCCATCGAGCTTGTGATTTGAGCACATGGTAAGGACTAGATCTGGGTGCTGGTAAGTGCTAAGAGTCCCTGTCTGCAGCTGCCCTGCTTCTGAGAAGTGCTCTGGGCAGCTCTGGCTCCCATTTATCACCTACGTCTCTTGATACCAACCCTGCTCTAATGTTCTACTCCCACCTGTTGTTTGAATCCTGAAAACATGCTCTGTGACTTCACTGGGATAATTTAGGGCAATTCTCATGGAATCTTTATTATATATTTTCCAGTCTGAAAATATATGAGTGACTTTATCCATTTTGAATGGCTGAATTAGGAAATAACTTGGCGTGGACTTAATGGTGCACAAGCATCTTGTAAATGGTTCCTTCTTATGTGATCAACAGGAGAAGGACTTAAAACTGTTGTTTTAGTGGAAGTATCCTATGGGCAGCCGCTTGCCTTGTTTTATATTGCTTCCATTAAGCCCAAGCGAAAGGGAGCCTACTAGAACTGTCTCAAAAGCAACTATTATTCCAACACAGTGCTGCAGAATGGCCTGGGCCCCTATTTTTCCTTTATGGGCAGTATTAGCCATGCTCTCGTGGTGCCTGTGACAAGGGGCCAAGTCAGCAGCTGAAGGACAGAGTTGTTTTCAGCTCTGACCCCCTCCTTCCTCCAGGCCCAGCAAGATGTGCTTGGGCTGCTGGGCTGACCTTCCCAGCCAGGGCTGTTGCTAACTGTCACCTTTTGTTTCAGATGGCATCTACACCCAGGGTACCACCCGTTCCCCTTGCTGCAGCACATTAAAACAGCTCGGATGGCTACAGAAGGCTAAAAAGAAGTAACCATTTGGAGTCCGTGTTAAAACAATGTAAGAAACTTCACTTTTTATGTGAAGTCATCCTTAGTTTCAAAGATTCATGTTTATTGTAATACAAGAAGAGCATTTAAGAAGCGGTGAGATTTGAGATTCTCCTATTGATGCTTTGATACAATTTGTGTGCATTTTACTCCCAATTACAATTTTGCTCATCCCCACCCCACCCTAGTAGACGTGCTAACAATACTGGCCAGTAGTAGTAACTGTACATTGCAGTTACAGCATCCGACCACAATACGCAGTTTATTCATGATGCATCCTTATAATTCAAGGATTTTATGAGTGAGGACAACAGACTGAGGGCCCCCTGCAATGAATGACAGAGAAGATTCTGTCATACAGTGTTACTTATTTATCTTTTTCTGTGGTATGATGATTTCTTGTACTTAAACTAAGATGGACATTGTTATCATTGTTCTTATTTAAAAGACTGCCTAGTCTGAGTTCTGTGAGTGTACGTGCTTGTTGTATGCTTTGGGGGTGGGGGACACACAGCCCCGAGTTCAGACATAACCATCAGCCTGCCAGGGACCTGTAAAGAGAAGAAAACATAGCAACAAATGATCTGCCTATATTGTGTGGTTTCAAGGATTCCTTGTGCACCCAGAAGCCTTCTGAAGCTTGATTCTGTGCACCCTGCAGCTGCAGGGGCTTTTAGAACAGCCTGTCTTGAAACCAGTGAGATTTGAAGTCTGTGAAAAGAGAAATGAACATCTGTTTGTAGGTTGAGACCTCACTGAATGCCACGGCTGGATGCCACATGGAGAATCTTGAGCTGAATATGGAATCTATTCAAGCACTGGAAAGGAGGTAGGTCTTCTCCATCACTTTGATCTAAAGGGCTAGCCTAAAGAGCTGTTCATTCTAAACTATAGGCACATAAACAACGAAGTAAACAAGAAAGAAATAAGTGTTCTTTAAACAACTCCTATCTTTACCTTCACTGTAACCCACCAGTCTGTGTCAGTGAATGGTTTGAGGCTCTGTTCAGTATTTCAGGTTCTCCAGTGCAGGAAAACTAGTGATCTTTAGAGTGTTTCTTCAGAGTTCCAAATGATGAGCAATCAGACTGTGCACTTGGGGAAATAGGGAGGAGACTGCTGCCATGTATTACCTAGCACTCCTATTTTATGCACTGACACAACAGATTGCAATATGGCATTTCTCAGGTTTCTACCATTTCCATAACAAGCTGCTGGGAGGTGTGAGGTATTAAGGATAGCAGAGGCCAAGATGGGAAGCAGCAAGGCTTTAAGGCTGGATTTGAGTTCTAGTAGCAGAGCAGAAAGTAAATAGTAGAGTGCCATAACCCAAACAAAGTACTCCTGTAACTAAATTGTACCTCACAGATTTTGCATTGAGTATTTGAAAGAAAAGGAATTTGTTTTGCTATACTCATTTTCATTTATTACCAGTGTTTAGTATGTGTTGATTTCCTTAATTGCAACAATTTGCTGGGCCGTGACTTGATTCCTAAATTACTCAGACTGATGTGATCTTGGTGGTTGTGGCAGGGCCAGCTCTTCAGGTTTGGAAACACGGAATGATTTTGCTCGTTCTTCTCTTGTTTGCAGTATCTATTTTTGAATTTCTTGCTGCAAAAGTGCTTGCTTTTCCTTAAATTCAGTGCTTCAGTGATAAGACGTGAGCAGCTCTACTACACTAAACTGGCCAGAAGTAACAGCAGGCTCATGAATAACGTTTCATTAACAAATTGGTTTGGATGCACATTTGAGAAACATCAATTAGTAATGACAAGAAGTCTGATTTCTATTTTATTTTAATGGCAAACATAATAAAGACTCTTTAAACATGCTCGAATGCTTTGCGCTGTTGTATGTACACCTTAATACAACTTCTATGTTTTTCAGTTATGATTTCTTCATTTCTCCTGAAGTTCAGACAGTCTGGGCCATTTTAGGTAAGATGTGCCCACTTCCTCCCGTCTTCCTCCATTAACTGTTCCAACTTAATCCTTCTCTGCTGCATGTAATAGTGTAATTGAACGGTGGATTACTTAATACTGACAACTGCTGCATGAAAGCACCAATGGGTATACAGTAGGATTTTCTTATTATTTAGACTTATTAGTCTGTATCCTCCTTATTACACCAGGGAAAAACCCAAGTAATAGACAGCAGGGTCCTGTGAACAGAATGGAGGGCAGATAATAGACTCCCAAGGCCTGAATTCTTGTATCGATACCGTTACCTTTGTTTTCATGTGCTGAGTTATATCCATCCTTAAGTGCTCCTGATGAAAAATACAGTAATTGGCTAAGATAAAGGCAGCCCAGTGTGACTTCAAGGAGCACAAAGGGAAAGAAAGAAATCTAACTATTTCTGTGTCAGAAATGCTAGCAGAGCGAGCTTGTATGGGTCTGTGAATGTGGTGGGAACATTACCATTGGCAAAAGAAATGCAGAGAAGTGGTTCACTTAGTAATTCTTTACCATTTTACTCTTCTTCCTGCTGAGACTGCTAAATGCTTCATTGGCCTGAACGGCATTAACATCACCTCTGTGAAATCTGAGAGTTATTACAGCGTTCACTCCTATTTCCACGGTTGGAGAAAAAAGAATGCAAATGACAAAACTGATTCTAATTTGTGCCCTGGGAGCTCAGTCCCAAGTGGTACACAGGACTGTGAACAATCCAAGGTAATTGCTGTTTGTGTTGTTTCCAGGGAGTGAGATTTCAGTGTTGGTGCAAACCCTGGGTATCTCAGTGGGAAAGGACTCACTTGAATACGTGGTGTTAACATTCCCAATATATACACATTCAATGCTTTAATTGAGTAATCTGTGTTGTAAATATGAACAGTAATATAATTGAAAATATGACTTTACAAAGAAGGAAAGTTGTTTTTCTTTCTTTTTCCTCCTTCCCTACTTTCAATCACAAGTAAGAGTACAATCAGAAAATATTAAGAGGGCAGTGCTCTGCTGTGACTGAGACACAGGAACAGCCTAACAAGCTTTTCCTTGCCGCTGCTGGCAGGATGCAGTTGCATTCAGAAGAATGAATGTTTTGCTTTTTATGACCAAAGGCTGTGTTTAAGCTTTGGCATTCTTGGTGATACTGAGGCTGAGCTGTAACAGCCAGTAAGAACTACAGCGGATGCAGAGCAGGGAGTTCTGGTGTGATAATGCCATAGGACCCAATGGTCTCTCTCTTTACAGTTCCTCATTCATCTGTCTGTTCCCCCTTCACTTACACACAGCCTCCATCATCAGGGTGAGGATGAGTTTGAGAATAGGAACAGCTGTGGAGCTCAGTTAATGAAGGAGTTTCCCACTAGGTGGTAGTGAAGAGAATCATGCCACATACTGGTCAGAGCACGTTTTAATTATTTTTTATCAAGGGGAATCCCATGAGGATCTTACAAGCAGAATAGCCTAGCACAGCTCTGAGCTATACTGTCAAAACTGGATCTCTTCATTTTTTTTCATTCCCTTTTTACTCATTTCCATGCCATTTGTTCCTCCTAAGGCCATGCAGGGTTGACAGCTTTACTTGTTATGTCTTCTCCTGAAAGGTGAAGTGAATCTACATGAATCTATTCTGGCTCTCTTTCCACCTCCATTACAAAGGCATCAAGGCAGAGTTGGATAAACGTAATCTAACACCATTTAAGCCCTTTGGAGGTGAGGACTCTGCAGACAGTCCTTTGATCTGATTCTCCACCATACTTTCCTGTCTGTGCTCTGAGAGCTACATAAAAGAAAATACAATATTTTTGGTTGCTGCTAGTTTTGAAATACTTTGACAGGTCAAAGCAGTGCATCAGCCTATATCAAAGGCACCAGACAGAACAGCTGTTTTGGAAGGGCTTTGTAATGTCAGAGTATGTTCTCACTGAAATTCAGAGTAAAGCTCCCCTGTAGGTCCAAAGAAAGCACACACAAAATAAATGATGAGAAAATTATCTGGGGGATGCAGGCTGTGCTCCCCTTTAGAGTAACATAGGTGCTGGGTCTGCAGGGAGGAACATGTTTCTCCTGTGAATTCATCCAGCTACTTTAATGTAAAGACAGACCAAGCTTGCAAAATCATGTAGTAGTTTATGCACCAACCCTGAGATGCTGGAAAAAAAATTATACTTTAATAGCTCATCAGCTAAAAATCACTTGTGTCAAATTAATGTGCTGTAAATTTTGCAAGATAGAAATTGGAAGCATTTCAATAAGGGAACAAAGCAGGAATATTGTTGCTTTATAGATACCAATGTCTGTTTTACAATGACTCGGGGGGAAAAATGTTGAGTATGAAGACAAGGTTGAAACACTCATTTATCTTTCTCTGCATTGATTTAAAGGACAGGAGAGGTTTTTCCTCTTGAATTCATCGTATCATAATCACAGAACAGAGACAAATATCCTTATGCTGGGATCGCACCATAGCAGAGTGAAGATTTCAAATTATTCGTCAGTTTTCTAATTGTTACTAAACGTTGCATTGCTGGGACAAGGAAGGAAAAAGCAAGGGGATTTCTCCATTGCGGAAGTCCGAGCTTGTTTTATTTCTTAATTTGAGCTGAGGGTGGGGGAGAAACAGACTTCCACCAGCTGGGTGCTGCTCCCTCCAGCTCAAGGCTCTGTGACTCGCCCTGCTCTCCTTGCACCACACACTGGAGCTTTAATGCCTACACAGATGGGCACCAGGGTGGTGGGCAAGCTGTGGGAGCAAAGAGAGGTGGTTGAAGAGGGGAGAACATCTCGCAAGGTAACCCAACCTGAGCCGGGCTGGCAGGAGATGCTGGGATTCCTATCTAACAGGGCACCTAGTGGGGACCCCAGTGAGCCTGTTCGTTACCATGCTTTTGGTATTCCCCCCATAGCTGATAAATCCAATTTCAAGCGGATTTTTCTTAGTGTTGATTATGTCAGGAGCTCTGAAGTCCTTCCTGCTCATGAGGCTGAAGGGCTGTGTGAGGCGCAGAGCTGTAGGATCACTGTAAGACCCCTGCAGAAAACAGAAGGGGGAGAACAGGACTTCCTTCCACCTCCAGAGCAGCACTTAACCACGTTTCAAATACATACAGAGCAGAGAAGCCTTCAAGGCACAGCACCAACTTACTGAAAGCAGCTGAAGTGAGGTACCGGTGTTCCCTCCGTGCAATGTGCACACGTAACGTCCTTCCGCAGAGCCCCAGAACTTTGGTGGCCAAACTGCGCGGTTCTCTCTTTACTGATGGGGAAGCCGACCCAGCAGAGCCGGGGCAAAGCAGCTCAGGGCACAGCCGAGAGGAAATTCACAGTTCCCGACTTCTCCCCGTGACCTGTGAGTGCGCAGCAGCCCGAGGCGTTCCCTCAGCTCCCATTTTTTTTAAGTATACGTAACAAACACACTATGATACTCCATTTAATGCTCGAATTTAAGAGCTACCTTACCGGACCCCTTGCATTTATCTCCTGTTCCTCCTTCGGTACAACTCAAAGCCTCAGCCTAGAGCCCACCCGTAGCTCCGGAGCACAGCGCAGCCCTTTCTCGAGCAGGACAAACCCGGCTCCCCGCCCCTTTCCCAGCCCTCGCTATTACCTGCCCGTCCGCATGGCCGCGGCGCGGCCGGGCCCGACAACCACCCCGCGGCCTCGAGCTCTCTCCTCGCGCGTGCGCGCGGCGGCGGCACGTGAGGGTGTTGTGGGCACGTGATGCCGCGCGCCGCCCGCCCCCACGCGGGCTCCGCCTCCGCCGTGCGCGAGCGCGAGCGCGAGCG